>JAPYYV010043574.1:0-11663 GCA_030522625.1 Copidosoma aretas
ATGACTTTTCCTACTTCGGGCGTTTTTGAGAGGCTGGTGCGCCCTCGGTAGGAAAACCAGTGTCCGCCACTCAAGTGCGATCCAACCAGGGCTACGTTGCGGAGGCGATCGCACTTTTGTGACGAAAACTACTATTTACCAACAATCATTTGGCATAAAAGTTGCGAATCTGTGGAACAGTTTGCCTTCGGAACTGCGAGCCCATTGGAGACGTCCCATACTTATTCAAAAACAAAATAGGCGTGCACTTACCACGGGAGTACTTCAAAAAGGAAAAAAAAAAAAAACAATAACAAAACAAGTAACTGTGTTGAGTGATTACAGTGCTGAACTTTTAATACAGTTGACACTCTACACTTCCTTCTGTTAATATTTGATTTGTTGGAATATTGTCTTTTTCATGTATTTATTTATTTATTTTTTGTTTTATTTCCATCATAATTTTATTGCACAATATTTAAAATGATCATACACCAATACTACTTCTGATAAAATGCCTATTCGTGATAAGTGCAATAATGTAAATTACAAAGACCAATGTACAATAATATGACGGACTATTATGGGCCAGGAGCCCTTAGTCCACAATAAATGAAATAATAATAATAATAATAATAATAATAATAATAATAATTGACACCAAAACCGCCAAAAGACAAGAGCAAGTAGAAAATGACGCTTCGTGCACCGCGCAACACCGTATACCTCCTCGTCATCGATCCAACTTCCTCTTTAGCGCCCGAAACCTGCGAGCGGAGCAAGTAACGCGCGAAAATATAAACAGCCGCGCGTTATATACCCGCGCGCGGAAATTCGTCGGAACAAGCCGAGCCCACGGCATGCCAAGACAAGCACTCCGCGCGCGCCGCACCCCAAAGTTTTGTTATTCCCAAACACGTGAACCCAAACATTCAGCCACCGCCTCCTCCAACTTTATTAATTTGCTCTCCGCGGCTACACTTTATTTCGCAGTTTCCACCCGCCCCCCCTTTCGTAAATCATCGTTTGCCAAAACACCGTGGTACACTTACGAGTACATCATTCACCCGCCCATACGCGCAAGCTGTAGAATCTACACCAAACCGACTCGCGCATGATACGCGCAGGCTAATTATTTCCCGAAGGTCAGGGGAGCAGTGTTATTCTCCCCCATCGTCGAAAACTCGCGGCGCAAGTACATTACGCGCGCCCGCGACGTATTTGTTTGTACGCTCCCCGCGCTCCTTGTTATTATGATATCACACTCGAGTGCACGGGCATATATTTGCGTACGCGCAGCAGTGGCCCGCGCGTGTTGTTCGCGCGAGGGAAATTAATCAGCCAATGATATCAGAAATATCGTTTTTTTTTCTTTCGCACCAGAGAGCGCGAGGATGTGATCATTCTCGGTCCACGCTCGTCCGAATCAAAATTATCATACCCGGCAGGCGCGATACGATCGTTTCTGATTGAAATTGCGGAAATTGCAAAAATAAAAAAGTTGTTCGGGCCAAAATTTAATAGCAGCCTGAAATTCCGTTCATGGCCGCGGCCCGTGCGAATGTTGGCACGCGCCGAGTAAGAAACAAAAAACAAACTTCGAGACACTCTCCGCGGCGTCGAATGCGAAACAAACGAGTCGTCGTCGTCGTTGTTCGATAAGTGGCGATGATGGCTGAAAAAAATAGGTTGCGCAATGGAAATAGAACCCAACTCGCGCTCCGATCGTTGATACGAGCATCGCGCGCGTGACGCAATCGGCTTGAAGAACGCATGGGATCTCCCTCCCCCTCCTCTCTTTTTCCGTACGATACACGTGTACAGCACGCGCTTGAATAAATAGGTTAACGCGGACAGCGGAGTCTGTATCAGCGTAGTAGTGGTAGGAGCTTCCACTGCGTTTCTGTCACGCGCGGGATGTGTCACGATCTCAGCTCGCGCCGTTTCGACTTTCATCGTTGCGAGATCACGTAGAAGAAGAATCGATTCGAGGTTCCGTCACCGATGCTCACCTCGATGGCAATACATCACGTTTGGATTCCGAAAAAAGACTCGCTCCTCCGTTTATCATGCTCGGTCGAGCTTCGTTCGCGGACACTCATTTTGGGACGAAAAGATTCTTCGCCGATACTCCGGGGCTACGTTGCGCAAAAGAGTATTCGAAAAGTACATCGATCGCCCCCGAATCCGCTCGATCAGCGGTGATCATCCGCGGTCGCAACGCGCGCCCCGATCAAAACGAAAAGGGCGCTCGTAACGGCAACGACGATCCGCCCGAAGCGCGAGGGGGAAATAATCCAGAGTCGAACGCGCGGCCCGCGCGAAAGGCGACGCGTGCGAAAACGAGGGACGAGAGTCGCGCGCGCAGCGAGACACGGGCCGGGGGTGCAAAGAGAGCGAGACGAGCGGAGGCCCGCTGCCAAGGGACGGTCCGCGCCCGGCAGCCTCGGTACCACGGTACCGCGGCGACGAGAGGAGTGGAAGAGGAGCTCTGCTGGTCGTCTAGTCGGGCGAGGCCCGGATTTAAACGCTCGCGCGCGCAGCCGCCGGGCCGAGAATAGACCGCGCGCGCGACGTCCTTCCTTGCTCGCATCAGGCTCGTATAGGCACTTGCTCGCGCGCGGTGTGCGTGCGCGCCCGCTGCTGAGCCGCATCGTCCCGCGGAGGAGAGGGATCGAGAGATCGGGGCGTTTTTTCGGTGTCGCCTGCCTCCGTCCGGCCCCGCGTGCGACTGCTCCGGCTCGCGCATCGGGGTCGGGAGGACACGGAACGGCGCGGCCCGCGGTGCGTTTGGTGAGCGTGCGCGCTTGATGAAAGGGAATCGGAAGAAGAAGGAACAAAAAAAAACCAACGATATTAGGTACCGGTGGGCGTGGAAAATGGGGTCCAAGGAAGGAGAGAACGTGTTCGGCGAGCGGAACGAACATTTGCAAGGATTTACGGTACTAGCACGCTGCACGGGAAAATGAAAAGACACGGTACAGGGATGATTTAGGTGCGCGGAAAAATTTGTATTCACCCCTCCCCCCCCTCCGCGTGTGTGCGCAGCAACGGATCCGAGCGATCGCGAGCATCAATTATGGGATGAACTTTGCATTGCTTTGCAAAACGAAAAAGTAAAAGAGGAAACGAGTCTTTGTTCACACCGCTTTGTTCGCACATCGATGCATCCGCAAACCGAAGGATTTCGAAGTGACGAACACCCTCGAAAAACAATCGGGCCTGGAAACGCGAAAAAAGGGGGTTCGAAACAAAAGAAAAACAATGGAAAAAAACAATCAGCTCCCGCCCGTCCCGAAAAGTCACGCCCGCGCGAAGCGGCTGATGCACAAAGGCCAAAAGACGTCACGAGGCACCGCTGCAATATCGCCGCGCTGAGGTTATTCCGCGAAAGGCGGGAGGCGGGTGGGGGGGGGGAGGTGGAACCTCTGCCAAACTGCAACGCTCTCGGCTAACTAGCCAGCTCTCCCCTCGCGCCGGAAACGCGTCCTTGAGTCGTCGTCGTCGTCGGGTGTACAGTCGAGGTGCGGCTCCGACGATGCCTCTTGCAATGCCACGCGCACGCGTGCGCCGTCTCGATATTTCTCGGGCTTCTGAATTCGAAGAGCCGAACGCGTTCATCACCCCCTTCGATCCGTCGCTCCATCGAGCGGAGAATCGGTATTTCGCGTACACACTTGCAATTTTTCCGCTGAAAATGCGCTCGAAATTTCATCCGCGCGAAGGAGTCGCGATTATTCGAGCCGTATTCAACCATTTTTCCCTCTACCGTACGGTAAGTGCAGCTGGGGGGGGGGGGGGGGGGCGGGGAAAGGGGGCCGTCGAGCTATGCTCGCGGTACTACGAGATCAAACGACAACAACAACAGCAACAGGGACGCAGGAAAGTTACGACGACGCGCTCTAGCTGCAGTGGGCGTGCGTAAACCGAGCCTCATTAACTTTTTGGACGGTAGATTTGGGGGGGGATCCGTCTCGCGCTCTCTGGATACATGGGTACGCAACTTTACACTCACGCACGCGGACGCGAAATATATGAGCTCGCAGGCGGAGAAATTTTCGCGGTCGGCGGATCGGAGAGCGCCCCCGCGGGTGGTGTTTGCTAATTTTATTCGGCGCTCCGAGTAGCCTACTACTACCACTACTACTGTTGGTTTGCGCAACGAGTGCGGCGGAGGCAGGGATGCAAAAATTTACCGTGGAACCCGATGTGCAGGGACAAAACTTTTGCGGACCTGGGCGGAAGTGCGTGGAGGGGGGAAAAAAAAAAACTAGACGCGTTGAGCGGATATAGTGTATTCGCGAACAATGTCTATCCGCGATGAACATTGTTCGCGAATACATCCAATAATAATAATATGTCGGTAGGAAAAAAAAAAAAAAAAAAAAAAAATCTCAATTACAGTCAACACTGCGCGTCCGCGGTCAAAGTCTTTCGAAGAGTATTTCAAAGGCCCTTATTGCGAAATTTATCCGGGCAACTCCAAAATCTTCAAAAATCATCTTGAAAAATCACGAAGTTATATTCAATAACGTTCACCCGTACACCTCGAAGTCCGCAGCCTCTCGCATCAAGGCTCAACTCGATAAGAAAAAAAACCACTATCCAACGAAACGTATAATATCATTCATCGCAATCGTTGGATGGAACGAAGGCGCCTGTTCAATGATCAACACATGTACATAATACATAACATCCAGCCTCCGTTTTATTACCCCCGCACGCGCTGTTCCTCGGTTCGCTGCTCGTTCGCGCGTGCACGCCCCGATGGGTCGAAGATCGAATTTAGCCGCTTCGCCTTGTGACGCGCGCGAGAGGATGAACGAGCAACAGCGCGGACCACCATCGTGCATGGACCTATGTATACATACCTACCTACGTACACCCAAGAAAAACATCGTCGCCCGGCCATCATCATCAGTTTTACAAGCAAGCCTTCTGTTCTCCGCGTATATACGGCCCTGCAGGATTTCAAGGCGCGCGTGCGAGCTAGGGAGCGCGTACGTTGTACTTGTATGTGTATACGCGCATGGCCGATGCTTTCTTTTCATCAGCAACTTCCGCTCCTCCCCATCTTTATTTTCTCCGTCGCTCTTTACGAGATTTACAAGCGGTCGCTCGTGGTTTTTGATGCGCGCATAACGTGCGGGGGTGTGCGTACCGAGAACCGAACCGAACGCCATGCTGATGGACAATGTGAAACAAACCTGCACCGTTGGTGCTTCTTTTTCCAAATGTTTCCCTCCAAACGTACATAGTACACGGCCTGTCAATCGTTTTTTTTCATCATCCAAAGAGAGACGAACCGTGCCTCAACAATGTCTTGCGTAAATCGACCAAAGTTTGTTTTTCCGCCTTTTCGCTCGATCCTCTCGAAAAACAAAAACGAAAGAAAAAAAAAGAACGACGAGGGTAAAGCGCACCCTTTCCACTCGTACCGACAGAAACACACACACGGAATATCCAAATAGGGGAGAGAAAAGTAGCAGTCCCCGAGAGTTTTCTTCACGAACTACACACACACACACACACACACACACGCATCCCTCCTTTGGCGCGGGGCTTTATTAGCAGAACACGCCAGCGGCGGCGGCGGCGTAATAGCATAGTAGTACAGCAGCCAGAAAGAGGAGTAACTTGTTACCCTTTCCCCCCGCCCTCGTCTTTGCGGCTCTTTGGCGGTGAAAAAGAAAAGGCCAACTTTTTATGTACGCGTCTACGTGCAGCGAGGGAAGAGGGCTCTGGTCATTTGGGCAAGAAACTTTTACCGCTGGAATCGTCGTCGTCTCGTTGTATACACGCGCGTTGTACCGGCCGCGGGTGGGTAAACCAGAAAAAGCCCCCCTCCGGTGCGCGTATTATATACGTGTATATGTATACACGCGAGCGGCGGAATTTATTCGAACGGCGTCTCGCGCGCGTCCGCCGTTTATTCGCCTCCCCCCCCCCCCCCCCCCCCCCGCCCAAAGTGGCCCCCCCGCCCGCGGGCGTTTTTTTTTTTTTTTCTCCCCCCCCCCCCCCCCGCCCCTCCCCCCGCATCGACATTCCCCGGGCGCGCGAGGAATTTATGAAGCAAGTTCGAGAGGGAGCGAGTATTACAAGTGTCGCGCTGCGTACAGGGGAGGGAGGGAGAGAGCGCGATCTTGATTTCATTGGCACGGCGAATCGTGATAATATTTGGACGAGCGATTTACGAGTGGACTCTGCTGCCGCACCGTACACATGTACCACCGTGGCCGCTGATGCTCCTCGGCCGATCGACGAAACGACCGCGGGATTCGGTGTGAACATTGCGTATGCAATCACGCATCGCGATCGCGGTTCGGGGGGGGATCGTACCCAATGTGGCCCAATGTACTTCGCCAAAATAAATCACACGCCGCTAAACCGTTGATCGACGCAACGAAGCACTGTAACTCTCTGCTTTCGGAAGGACGAAACGTACAATATATCCGCGCCGTCGCTGCCGCACCCTCGGCCGCATGTCGCACGAAGAGCTCCGCGATGAGCTTCCGGCGGCGGAGCCGGTTCTCCCGTGAAATTGTGTACCGGACGCGCGGATCAGAGGTGAGTCCGCGTGAAAGTATACGCGTAAGACCCAATCGCGCAGGGTCGTCGGGGGGGGGGGGGGGGAGTCGAGCAGCATCGCCCACCCGATGACGGCCCAACTGCGCGCAGCACGGAACAGAGCACTACCATGTGCGTTCGGCGCGCGATGTATTTTGTGTTAAAAAACGCGCGCACCGCAGCGGTTGCGGAGCTACTCTCGTTTCTCAGAACCCCCAATAACCACGACTGCGATGGCTCTGCGCAGGTATCGCGCGTGTATATAATAGTAGGGTATACGCGGAGTCTGCGAAATCTCGCGGCTTTCAACCTGCACGTGGGTAGCAGCGGAGGGGGGCCGCTCTCCCAGAGGAATCGGATCAAATATCGACCGAGCGGCCCCCGTCCCCTGATTTGCTCCCTATTGTGCAGTGTTGAATCGGGATGGAGGGCTCTGAATAGATCACGCGGTTGACCGGACTAGAGGAGGACAAGAAAAGGAAGCGCACAGCGCACGGGGTGAGTGAGCGGGAGGGAGAAAGAGGAAAACGATATGGTAGCTCGAAGGAGTCCCTATACGTTACATCCTTCACATCTGTGCCAGGGTTTCCCTCCCTCGTTTTAATTTTCACCTTTCACGCATGCGCTTGTACAAGTGTGAGTCCATTTTTTGAAAAAATCGAGCGAGCAGTGGATTTCGCATTCTAAGGCAGTCCTTTACGTGTTCCCAATCGGGAACAAAGTTTTTCCCGGTAAAAGGGGACAAGTCCACTAAATTTCGAATTTTCCTCGGTTTAACGATGCTGGCAAGGTACACAAGCGAATCAGAGTTGTTGACAAATATAAGTATCTAATCGAACTTTACATCATTAACGCTACAATTGTAGCTTTGTAGCTTTAAGCATGAAAAGGGACCTTTACCCCCTTTTACCGGGAAGCCACAGATGTATATACTCGTATTACAGCATTGGCGTGTGCATCGGTAAAGAGTACCGTCGTGCCCCGTCTGTGTGCACTGCAGTCCTGTGTACAATACGACGACGATGACTCACTGCACTACAGACGGACAGACGCGAATGTATAAAGATATGTACCTTTGCAGGATGAGCCCCCGCGGCTGTATCTCGCGAACGCGGCTGCCGTGCGCGCTTCCTTGCTCCCGCTGTCTGCTTTGTGTTTTACGCCGCCCTCTGTATACACATCCATGGTACACATAACACAGGGACACGCAGTACGCAGAGGGAGGTACGGGGAGTTGTTCATTTTCCCGTCTTCCTGCTTTCCCCGTTCGCCATGGTAGCTCGATCCCACCGACACCGCGCTCCATTCACCTCCGTATGCATTACTACAGCTGCTGGGCGCGTCTACCTATGTACCCTTTTTCCTTTTCTCCTTGCACGCGCCCTCCGATCCGCCCCTTCGAAACTATGGGTCCAATTTTTCCTCTCCGTGTACAGTTCTGCCGCACCTGTATCATGCATACGGCCCGATTCGGACGCGCCGCCGCCGCCGCCTCGGAGAGAGAGAGAGAGACAGAGGAGTAATTTCCTTGATTTCGCTCTCGTCGCTCGAGCCTTTATTTTCCGCTGCACTGGCTCCGCGCGCCCCGCCCACCCTACTCCTTCGACCCGGCTTTGCCGCGGCGCGTCTTTGTAAGAAAAAGGAGGCGCGGAGGAGCGAGCGAGCGCGGGGCCCACGTATCGTAGGACGGAGCGCGTTTTCCGGGTGCTGCAGCAGAGGGGGAAAGTTGTACACGGTGCACGGCTCGTCGGACAGTTCGCCTGTATATTACGTAAGACTGTGCGCTCGTGGCAGCGCGCGATACGGTCGGATCGACGGTCCTCGCTTCTTCCACCGAGTCGGTCGGGAAAGAAGTCGCGCGAGCTAACGCGAATTAAAATCCGGCCCGCGTCCCGGGCTTTCCCGAGAGCTTATAATTACGAATGGATCGTTGCACAAAAACTGCGATGATTCGTGAACCCTGTGACTATCCAAAATTCCTATTTGGAGCTTCAGAATTGTCCAAAAAGTATCATTACCGTAACACTTTTTAGAAGTTTTACAAAAATCCCATTCAAATTGACATTTGTTTTCTAATAATAACAATACAGCCAAGCCAAAAAGTTTTTAGATAGTTTGGACCCCACATATCATAGTAAAAATAATGAATAAATTCTAAACACTAAATTTTCAAAATCCTACTTCTCACACTAAATTATCGCAGTTTTTCGTGACATGATTCATGTATACATAATGTAGTGAAATTGTTGTGTTAATTTTATTACTGATTATATTATATAGTTACATTATACACGTATACGTTATTAAAAACTACTCTATTTTAGTTTCAAGTGTAAAATA
Organism: Copidosoma aretas; assembly: GCA_030522625.1. NCBI lineage: Eukaryota > Metazoa > Arthropoda > Insecta > Hymenoptera > Encyrtidae > Copidosoma > Copidosoma aretas. The sequence goes on from JAPYYV010043574.1 coordinate 8,887, forward strand.
AGTCCACTCACGAAACATAATTTCGATTTTTCTTGCTCTGTTGTTGGTCGCTCACTGCTCAGTATAATACGTGTTCACTCGGTGAAAGACTAGATCACACTGTTAACAAAAACATCAGGTGAGCTGCGCACCTCATTGCGCAGTATTGAGTCCGCAGCTCGGCTAGGTCATTGACCACTGAAGTGTGATCTAGTCATTCGTCGTGTTAACACGTATTATACTGAGCAGTGGGCGATCAACAGCAGAGTAAGGAATAAGAAGATTATGTTTCGTGAGTAGACTTATCTTACACTTTAAACTTAAATAGAATAGTTTTTAATAACGTATGCGTATAGTAATAAAATAATAGGTTACACAATAATTATTATTAATGTCTTCATATTCAGTTATTTTATCATATAATGTACACATGAATAAATTAATAAACATTGACGAATAATTGACAACGAGTGTAACATCATTGGCAACACTCGAAATTTATACAGAGTAGTTTTTAATGACGTGTAAGGGATATTTCAGAAAAACTACGATATTTAATGAAGCCAATAAACAAGGCATTTTATTATTTCGAGTCAAAACTTTTTATAAACATAGTTAACTAATTTTCTCTAGTTAGACCTATTGAAATCAAGTCAAAAAATATTTGACGTGCCCGTAAGATGGAAAAAATAGGCTAAAATCCCATTTAAATTAACACGTGTTGTATAAAAATGACAATAGAGCCCGGCCCAAAAGTTTACAGCTTGTTTGGACCTCGCTTTACATAGAAAAAATAATACAAAAATTTTAAACCATAAATTTTTTAAATCCCATTTAACGCACAAAAATATCCCGTTTTTCGTGAAATGACGACCCAAACAATTGGGCCGATGCTGCCTCGAAAAATCCGCACGAACCACTTTTTTTCCCAACACCCCCGCGGTTGATATTATTCTCCGTGTAATATGCGGTTGTTCTCTGCGCGACTCCCGAAAATGTGCGTAACAAATTCCGTGTGTGTACAAGTAGGGGAAGTGAAGTCTCGAACGCACGCATCATACCACGCTACAACCTATATAATATATAATATAACAGTGCACCCTGCTCTACTGGTCGCAGTAGAGTTTGGGTGCACACAGGCGTCTACGCGTCATCATTATGTTGCGAGGCGCCGCACACCATGCACTAGCTCCTCTTCCGTCAGTTCCGTCCTTCGGTCGCCTGTATATACACAACGTCAAACACAAACACCACATCGTCGAGCTATTGGCTCGATTGCTCCGAGGCTCGCTTTTACTGTCCCTCGCCCCCCGTAATGTGTTATTTTCGTGGGGGGGTGATGTTTTATCTGCCGCTGCGCTGGTTTATGGGTAATCGTCGGGGCTCCGGGGAGTAATTTGTCGGTGGAGGGTTCAATGTCGTCGTCGTCGTCGTCGTCGTCGCACGACGGTTCGCCCCATTTTATCATCCGCGCCGTCCGCAGGGGTGAACTTTAGCGTCTTGTCGTTCGGTTTTTCTATTGAATCACGCCCGTCGCTGTCTCGGACGAAAAAAGACCAGAGCCTCCGGGCTCCATCTGATATCATACATAGAGATAGTTCAGTACAATATAGTTGCGCGTGATTTACATGTAAATAGCACACAGGTGGACCTCTGTAGGGATAGGAAGAATTACGATGGCCCGGACATTAATATTCGCTGCGGCTGAAATTGTTATTGGTGCAAGGAGTAAGAGGTAAGGTAAGGGCGTGGTCTTTGGGTATACATACAGGTTATAATACCTGCGAAATTGTATTCGTGCGCGGTGGGATTCTCGGCTTGCGAGTTCTCGGTAGGTATATATACGTATACCTTTGCCCGTACGTGCCCGCAATGACGAATGGGAGCGGATGGCTTTTAATCCCGATGTGTCTTGCCCTTTCGTGTCATACCTAGGTTATACGAACGGAATTAGTATAGTGGTTTCTTCTTGCGTGCAGGTTTTCTTCTGTTTTGCAGTGGATCGAAGAAAAAAAATACACGTGTTGATGAGATCGAACGATCTTTAACGATGCGTCAATTTTAGTTGGTTAAATTTTTCATCAATATCAATTAGCCGATAATCAAACCTGTGTGTCGTAAATGAAATGTGATCGGTCGTTCACGTATGAAGTATGTAATGAATTTAATCATTGTTATGAAATCACGCTGAGGAATGGGTTGTAATGAAAATTACCACATATTTTTGACAAAAGAAAAAATTGTATTGTTCGTCGTACTAAGAATCACTAAATGACAAAATAAATATCCGCATGGGGATACAAATTTTTTTTGACACACCACAACCACCACCACCACTTGTTCTCAAACACCGCGCTCAAACTCAGTTTCCAACGCGAGTTCAAAATCACTCACGCGCACGAGACCAACCAACCATCGGGAGCCTGTCTACTCTGCCCCCCTGTATACAGGTACCGACAGCGAAATCGAACGCAACGCCCACCGCGTTTGCTCTCTTCCACCCTCTCCGTCGTCATCCTCTTTTCTTCTCCCCTCCCCCGCAGTACACACCCGAGCTGTCCCTCCGTCCAATGGGCTCTTGATCCCACCCAAGCCAGCGGAATCGTTCCTCTCTCTCTCTCTCTCTCTCTCCGTCGGAAAAAGAGCTGGGAAAAAAATGATAATTAAATACACTGCGAGCCTTCAAAAGCCCGGGCCGGCCTTTGTTCCTCCCCGCCCCTCGCCGGTATTTTTAAATTCCACCAGAACCCCGTATAGCGCCGTTACATTATACACGCAAGCGCCGGGAGAAGAAAGGG
>JAPYYV010043586.1:0-11857 GCA_030522625.1 Copidosoma aretas
TTTTTTTTTTTTTCCTACCGCGCGGCCTTTGGTAAGTTCTGGCGATGAGTCTTCGGACGTGATAATAATAATAATAATAATAATAATAATAATAATAATAATAATAATAATAATGATAATAATAAGTACAGCATATTATATCGAGTGATGATGACGACAATGATAACACGATGAAATAAAATAGTACACTGCCGCTGCCCGCTGCTGCATATTCAATATAAGAGGCGTATAAAAGTGGCGCATAGGTATGTGCTGCATCGATGAGGGGGTTGGGGGTGGGTGTGCGAGGTAGGGCGGAGCCCTAAAACGCATTACTCCTGACCCTGGGCGGGTCTCGCGGTCTGGGCCGCTGGCTGGGGCCTCGGCTTGCTCGGCTTGTTCGGATGCGCGTTCCTCGACTCCCCGGAGCTCTGGATGCCGCTCAGCAGCTCGCTCTTCCTTATGGCCTTGAGGTCCAGGTCGCCGTAGTAGTCCTCGCTGAAATGCAGACGATGATGATGATGATGATGATAATGCAGACGATGATGATGATGATGATGATGATGATGATGATGATGATGATTATTATTATTGTTGTTTTAAAGATTCGACGCTGGGACTCACCAGCCCTGAACGTCCTCGGGATCCGTGCAGGTGCCGCTGCCATCGGTATCGCCGATCTTGAAGACGGTCCCGATGGGACAGCCGTACTCCCGGGCCGAGCCCTCCTGGCAGACGTAGTACTTCCGGCAGTCGTCGGGATGGGCGTGCCGGGAGAAGCTGCCCTGCGAGCCGCTCACCTCACCCGCGGCCGGGCAGATGAAGCCGTTGGCCACCTCTGCGCGGGGTTATTGGGTTATTAAATCATATATATAAAATTGTATGTAATAAAAAACCAAAACAAGGATGTGAAAAATAATGCCAAGCTCACCCTCGATCTTGCACTCGGGCACCTGATCGGCCCACATGCAGACGCGCGCCTCGCGATCGTAGGCCAGACCGGGACTGCACTGGTACCTGGAGGCCTCGCCGTTCCAGCAGTTCCAGAACACGTCGCACTTGGCCTCGTCGACGAATATACCGTAGAGCCGTGGACAGTGGGGCGTGCTGATCGGTGGCTCGAGCTGGGCGCGCTCGCCGCACTCGACGTTGTGCAGATAGTCGCAGTTCTCGGTGAGGAACTTGGAATCCGTACTTTCGAAGGCCAGACCGTTGCCGCAGGTCTTCAATTCGGCCGCGTTGTTGTCGCACTTCCAGTACTTGTCGCAGGACAGGTGGTGCGGGTAGAAGCCGTAGTCGTCCGGGCACTTGAACGACTCCTGCGCGCTCGTACCTGATGCAGATGTTTCTTCGTTTGTCAATCATACTTATTGATGATGTACAATTGTACAATGTACGACGATCGTACGTTATAATTATGTATGATAATTATGTAAACGTGCAGCTGTAAGAGAGAGCGTGGTGGATTTTGGGGCGGATTTTTATCGATCGACTTGTAATATATACTATATACGCGTATGAATATAAGGAAAAGCGCCGATGATGACCATGATCGGACCGAACGTAATAATGTCAAGTTCAAACGTACGATGGTATTATACTCGATTGTACGTTTGCATAAGGATATACTGTATGCAAACGATATCATGCGGCTGCTCTCGATTCGTAGCTTTAACGGCCACCATGCGTACATACAACGCAGTCGGTCCGAATGCAGGTTTCTCCGTTTCGATCCTTTTTTTTTTTTTTTTTTTTTTTTTTTTTTTCGGTTTCTCCATCCCTCGAGAGAGTGAAAGCTACCGCGGTTGGAAAAAACATCACGGCCTCGATGTCTACGTATACATATTTATACGCAGCTGATGTATAATTTAGAGATCGGCCGAGACGTGACGCGCGCGTTCCCAACTTTAATTACCGATTTTCTCATTCGTTGCAACTGTCGCGAGTAACGCTCAGCGCCAATCATTGTTTCGGAGCTGTGTGTACTTGGTATCACTGAGAAACCAATTTGTTACAATAAACATATAATATGTTAACTATTAATACACCCCCTCAAATCATTAACGTAATATATTCATAGTTAACATATCATGTTTATAGTGAACAAATTGGTCTCTCAGTGATACAGGGTGATATTTTCGCACTCGCTCCCAAACACCGGTTCTCGCTCATGATCGTTTCGCGGTCGATCGATCGCGGTCGGAAAAGCGGGAGATCGGCCCGCGCTCTGTTAATCGATCGGACCGATGGGTTATACACCTCTGCCAAGTGGTGCAGGCGGTGCGGTGGAAAAACAGATCTCGTTAAAATATAAGTGTCGGGAGGAGAGAAAAGTAAAAGTCGTCCTCGGAGAAAACGGTTTCATTTGCCTTGGCGCCCGTTTGGATTTGTTGATTTTTGTTTTTTGTTTTTTTTTTTTGTTTGTTCCCACTCCTCGCTATGCTTATTTGCTTTCGGCGGTATACGGGCCCGATTATACGGAAGATTTTCACCTTGTACACCGCACTCACTAGCCATATGAATTTCTCGCTGTGGCCGTTTAGAACTCTGCATCCGGCTATAAGCTGCACCGAGCTCAACCCCACCATTGTACACACATCTCTCGCATGGGTGTGAGTTATACATGCAGTACACATCAGCATGAAGCAAAAGTATAAGATGCGTGTATACATGCATGATATATATATATATATATATATACACGTATAAATAGTATCGATCAAGCGGAGAGACAATGGCACCGCAGCGTGTCGAAAGGAGCCAGCGTATAAGTATACACCAGTATAAGCAGAGAGACCTTTGTTGCGGACACTTTTCGTGCTGCAGCCAAGCCACGCCGCTTGCATATATACGTGTGCTGTATTGTCGATAACAACAGCACAACTATCGGGGAATAGCGCAACGCGTATGTACGCTCGACAGGACACCGCCGAAGCGATAACACCCGCAGGTATTCCATGTATAATACCGCGAAGGAGCTCCCGCCGGTGGCCGATAAATCGAAATTTTACCCCCCCCCCCCCGCCTTTCTCGCTCTGCACGCGGAGTCTCTGTCCCCGCGGTGGGCTTATCTTTTGGAACGAGGGAGAGAAAGAACGGCTCGTGTCTGTCTCCGGTGTGATGTATATTACGTACGTGGTACGCGGAGCGTTGGGAAATGCGCTGCCGGTTGAATTGTTGTGGAGCTGATAATGCGAGACAGATGTTATACGTACGTATATATGCGTGGGTTGGGTGATGGGGGTGACATTTTTCTTTTTTGGAACCGATGGCGTTCGTAAGTCGTGTACGCAGTCAGGACAGCCCGCCCGCCCCCCCCCCCCCCCCCCCCCCCCCCCCCCCCCCCCCCCCCCCCCTATAGGCAACTATTGATATACTTATTCGACTGTAGACCAAACCGCGTGTAACAATGTAGGTATGTGATATAATAGGCCTCGGGGGCGCATTGAACTTGACTGACGTTGTTGCACAGGAAAACTTATAATCCCGCTAGCCGCTACTCTATTAAGTACATCACTACATGCTGTTTCTATGTATTTATTATGCACACAGCAACTACTGCTTTATCGACTCCATGTAATGACCATATTATAGATGCGTGTATGTATGAATGATATGGGTCATTTCACAAAAACTGCGATATTTCATGAAGCCTATGTTTATAAACAACGCAATTTATTATTTTCAGCCAAAGTTTTTATTACACAGTGTGAACTAATTATCTCTGGATAGCCCTTTTGAAAATTTTCATTTTTAGCGGTCTGAGCTGCCTATGTGTTAACTTTTTTATTTTTTAAGCTGTATTTTCTTAATATCTGAACCGTCTAGCGCCCTTTAGCATACCGACCGATTTTTTTCAACTAGAAATTCGAATGCGTCTAGTCGTAGTGTCATCGTGAATGTAGAGAGTTCTGCTGAGTAGGATAAGCCGTCATTACCGTAATGCCCCTAATCGTAACGGTATTTTGAATCATCAATGTGACTATAATGCACGAAGGCTTATGGTGTGCATATGTACCAAACTAAATTTTATTGAAAAATTTCTATTTGGGGCTTCAGAATTGCCAAAAAAGTACCATTACGGTAATGACAGACCTGCTATTACCTTAATGCTTCATTACAATTTTTAAAAACCCCATTGAAATTATAATTTATTTTCTAAAAATGACAATAGAGCCAAGCCAAAAAGATTCCAGCTAGTTTGGACCTCACATATCATAGAAAAAATAATAAAAAAAACTCTAATCAGTAAATTTAGAAAATCCTAACCCACGCACAAAAATAACCCGTTTTTCGTAAAATGACTCATGCATACATCATGTAATAAAATTATTGAATTTTGTATGCATACATTATTATTGTGTTACTTGTATTACTTATTATATAATATAATTTGATTACAAACCTATGCGGTATAAAAAACTACTTTATTTAAGTTTCAAGTGTTAAATAAGTCTACTCACGAAACACAATCTCCTTATTTCCTCCTTTGTTGTTGATCACGTACTCCTTAGTATCACACGTGTTTACTCGACGAATGACTAATTCACACTGCTGTTTAATCATCAGGTCAGCTGCGCAGCTCATTACGCAGTATACAGTGTGCACCTCAGCTAGATCTCTGACCACTGACTCACTCAGCTGACTAAGCCTCGGACTAAGCTCACAGTCAACAGTGTGATCTAGTCATTCGTCGAGTTAACACGTATATTCTACTGAGCAGTAAGCTACCAACAACGGAGTAAGAAATAAGGAGATTATGTTTCGTGAGTTGACTTATTTTACACTTAAAACTTAAAAAAAGTGATGTTTAATAATGTATACGTATAGAATGTGATAAAATAATAAGATGTATAATAATAATGTCTTCATATTTAGTTATTTTACTATATAATATACACATGAATAAATTAATAAACATTGACGAATAATTGACAACCAATGTAACATCATTGAGTCCAAACTTGTTTTAAGTGTGAACTAATTTTATCTAGATATAGCCCGTTTATAACCAAGTAGAACAAATATTTGCCGTGACCGTAAAATGCAAAAAACTGTCAAAAATTGCAATACCGTAACGCGAAGCATTAAAAAATTTTATTTTTAGCGGCTTATACTGCCCATGTGTTAACTTTTTAATTTTTTAAGCCGTATTTTCCAAAAATCTGACCGTATAACATCCTCTCTTGTAGTTTAGGACCAATTGATTTAGTAGTACCAAGTGGTCTATTCTTTGACATTTTAATTTTTATTGTTTTGTATAATAGAGCGAACAAGCACATCGATCAATTTTATTCAACTACAAATGCGAATGGGGGGGATCATCGTGTATAGTTTGCATATCTACCAAACTGAATTTCGTAGAAAAATTCTTAATTGAGGCTTCAGAATTGTAAAAAGAGTACCGTTACGGTAGTGACTTTTTCAAGTTTTTCAAAAATGCCAAGTAAATGAACACGAGTTTTCCAAAAATTACTATAGAGCCGGGCTTAAAAGTTTACAGCTAGTTTGGACCTCACATAACGAGGAAAAAAGAATAAAAAAAACTTTAAACACACCAAAATATCCCATTTTTCTTGAAATGACCCATATTATACATAATACGCACCATACTCGACGTGCTTGCGTTATTTAATTTGTATCCCGGTATACACCAAGCGCAGACAGTATACGATTTTTCTTTATCAAACACACGCGCATCGCTGCATCTTTCGAAACTTGCGTGAAAAATGAAATCGGCGCTTTTCCATTTGGGCATCGGCTATTGTATAATACATATAAGTGTATACCGAATCGCGTTCCATATCGCGCCGAACACTTCCGATTCCTCTTTTTGTACTTCGACGCAACAACGCCCACAGCGAAAACAATTAGCAAAAAGAAAGAATCAACTCGCGGACTCTGGCGTCGTCGAGCGCGCTCTCTCCCTTTTTACGCAACAATACGATTTTCCATTTGTTGCATATCACATATTATACACCCGTACACGGAGCCACGTCTGATTCTTATATTATAGTACACCGCAGCGATGATGGTCGTAATACGCGCTCATAGCGAGTCGCCCGGGCGCTGGTTTGCACCTCCGCCGAAGGAATATTTCTCGGCTCTCTTTTCTTCATTTCGAGCGTTGTACCAATTTATTCGGTCATTAAATTAAATTTCTACGTAACCCCATCATGCGCTTACTATACACGTCGGCCGTGCAGTGTATTATGTATTGTACGTAACGTGCGTAACGCGAGCGCTCTCTCTTGCATCATGCGGAGGGGGGGGGGGGGGGGTGGCAAAAAAAGTAGGCTCGTGCCCGCGATTCGCGAACAGCCACTCGCTACCCCGTGATAAATCTACGTGTACGACTGTATCGGAAAGTCTGTCGATTTCAAAGACGACATTGACGGTCGGCGAGATGGTTCTTTTGTTTTCCTCGACTTGTTTGACATAGTTAAAAAGACGAGTCCTCTGCATTATTTTGTGCCATCGGCAAAGACCGATGCCCACTTTTTTCACGTCGAAAATGCTTAAAATTAATCTCGGCAGCTGCTGCAACGAAAAAACGCACGTACACGACGCGTCGCCCGGAGCGAGGTTGTCCGAGGGGCGTATAAGTATACAAGAGAGACGCTTCCCGTATACGTTGGACGTGGTGAATCAGATGGGACCGAACAGTATATTTGTCAGTGTCCGTCACGCGCTCCTATTATGATACATTATGCGCATAGCATGGGTATTATATAACTGCAAAGACAACTGCACCACCGCGTCCTCTGCATATATTACTTGTATTCTACCGACCGATATATTTCGCGTGTACGCGGACGGCAAAGGTGCGCGCCTGGCAGGATTTTCTCATCTCCTTCGCTGTTTGTAATTTTCCAAGTGAGCCGTGCCATTGAGATTATTGCTCTCTTCAATCGACTCGGCTGATAAGTATTATAACACGTGGCGCGTGCAACGTACGACCCGGGGGGGGGGGGGGGGGGGGGGGCGAAAGACCTGCTCGTAGAAAAATCATCTGAGCGTTAGCTGGTGGCACTCGTATATCGCACGGATCGTTTGGAGCGTTCGATATATATACCAATCTCTTCGTCACGAATCGCATAAACCTACATATACATATATATTGTCAACCTGCACGAGTCTTCCGCTCTCTCGTGAATAATGTAGGTACACTTGTCTGGCTGTACTTATACCGATGGAGTTGCGACACCTGTTTGACTCTTGCTTATCGCGATTGTATGTCCGTATAAGTAATATCAGTGCACTATACGGCTGATCGCGATCGTCTTATTCGTCTCGAAGTCACCTTTTCCTCGAATCATTGGATTCCTTCGTTCACGTTCTACATATATCATTACAAGCCGTGTAACGTAACGCGCTGCGTACTTTCACGGCAAGTACACGGGCAAAAGCATAATGTTTCACGGCGAAGCGATACCTTCTCTACTTCTTTTTCTTTCTTTCTTTCTTTTTTTTCTTCTCATACACGTATACACCCCGCGAGTCCTTGAAAAGTAAAAGTAGTCCAAAAAGGTCGCGCCCGCTGTATTTATGTTTTTTTTTCCGTTCGATGTACTTATTACATTCGGAGCGAATCACCAACCATCAAGGCCCCGCGCGAGTGCCAACATTTGTTCGGAAACGATGGAGTGCATATATTGTACTATACTTTCCAGGACGAACTTGCGCGCGTATCCTACCGAATTCGTTGCTGGCGCATCGTCACCCGCCACCCACCCCCAGCCCACCCGCCCCCGCCCCCCCCCACGCACGCCCCACGCCCGCGCCCCGGAGCGCACACCCCGCCTGCGGTCGCTTCTGATTGTTTTCGATCGCGTCTGTATTTACAGCACCTCCTTTATCTCGGAGACAAGAAGACGGAGCAAGACGTGCAACAACAACAACAGCAACAATTAACAAACGTACACAGCGGCGCGTCCGCTTGCGCAAGCCGATCGCCGTCACGCGGGGCCGTTATTAAATCGCCGACGATCCCGCCCCTTGCCCCCCTTTGCTTTCCACTCGCGGTGCGTTCCTTTTTTTTTAAATGTTTCTTTCCAACTGCTGTCCGACCCTGTTTCAACGATCCTTATCCCGCATTGTACGACCCATCGCGCACAAATGGGAACGAAGAAGAGACGCAGGCCGAGTGCATGACGCGCGGGACGTGAGATTTCGTTTCAGGGAATCGCGCTGAACCGCGTGTCTCTGATATGTTCGCGAGGTTGAGCCTCCCGTAGCGCTAATTCGATCACGAACAATCGACGGAGTGCGTCCGTCAGGCATTATTACGCGAACGAGGGGGGAGGAGTCGGGCGACGCGCGTGAGAATCGGTGTCTGATCGTATCTCGTCCTCATCCACTTGGAACAGCAGTACAATATACAGGCGGAGCGTCTTCTTTTGAATTTACGAATAAGCAGCGATGCCGAGTGTTCGCGATCGTCCGTCAAATTCTACTCGCAAGCGTGCGTGTGCCGACAGTTTATTCCAAAACAGTCCTCTTTTCCTCCAAACTCCGAGACGACGTTTTCTCGACGGGGCGCGCGGGCGCGCGAGAGGCGCGCTTTTAGCGAATGAATTTCATCGATTGGGAAACACGAACGGCGCTTTGTCGCTCGCGCGCCGACAACAACAGCTGCTGCTGCTGCAACAGCGGCTCGGGGGGGGGGGGGGGGCGCGAATTTCGAAAGCCATCGTTTATTTACATAAATATATATAAACATGTATATACGTGTTGGAGGGAAAAAACCCAACTTTCTATCAACGTTGTTACTCGTCGTGGCTCTTTCGCTCCGATGTGCGATGCAGCGTACGAGTGCAATGATGATAAAATAACAATGATAATAGTACACATCGGTCGCCCGAACGAAAAAACCCGCGCCCCCGAAATGTCCCATCTCCGACCGGCACGACGGAGGCGCCTGTCCGGCGTAGCTCAATCCCAATCTTTGCTTCGAAGCTCCTCTTTGAAAAAACAAAGTGCGCGTTCGCGCGTGCAGCTAAAGAGAGATGGGCGCCCGCTCGAGGGAGCGGATTAACGCCCTCGGCCGATTTTTCTTCGCGACGAGCGCGTGCCCACTTGTCTCGTACACATTCCAGCCTGTTCATTGTCCCCCTCCTAGCTACGAAGACACACGCGCATAGGTGCAACGGACGCGCCTCGCGTGAACAACCGTCGCCAGTGCATGTGATGGGTATTACAAGTGCATACGTGTCACGCCTCTGAGAAACAATCAACGGCGCGGCGGAGACGAGGCATACGTATATTTACGTACGAGGAAAATGCGCATCCTAATACTATGCGCGTACTTGTAGGTGCAGATACATATATATATATGTATGTATGTATGTATGCATGTATGTATGTATGTACGCGGTTTGAAAACAAACGACGAAGAGGACGCGAAGACTTTCAAAATCCAGGGAGAGGGCGCATGGTATTAAGAAAATCGCCGCGCAACAGGAGGCTGCGCATGTACGTACAGAAGGGGTCCCCGTCGCGCCACCGCGATCTCCCGCGGTACGTGTGGGCCGTCGGTGGGGGAGGGGGGGGGTGTCTTACGTAACTCGCGAGGACTTTCTCGCCGAGGGCACTTTCTCTCGACAGCAGCAGCAGCAGCAGACACTCGATCCGCTGCAGCACGCCCAGCGTCCCCGCTCGCTCTCCTCGGATCGGGCCATGCGTATCGCACGTATAATACGCGCGCAGACATCGGACCGAATTGAGCCCATGGCGGCCGACACGCGCCGGCCTCCCTGTACTATATATACTCTACGAGCGAGCGCGGATCCTTTCGTTTTTTCGGCCCGACGCGGGGGGGGGGATAATGGTACGCGGGGGCCCCACCTTGAACGCGAAATAAGGAGGCTGCTGCCTTGCCCGCGGCCCTCTGTACTTGCGCGCGTGCTTGCGTGACGCGCAAAAGTGATACAAGTTGTACGTATACATGCGTACACTTGCGCGCGAGGAGAACGGCGGCGGTTCGGTGCATGGGGATCCTTGCCTCCGCCGACTTTTGCGACTTCGCCCGTGGGAGAACGATTTTTCCTTCGCGACGACGATGGCATGGCTGTTGTGTGCCTTTTGGTGTATAATGCACGCAGCGCGCACCCGACTCGCCCACGTTCGTCGATCGGTCAGCTCTAAGTGTACATAGTGGCGATCCGTAACGTGTACGACCGTGGACGGTTTTTTTGTTTGTTTTTTACGACACTCGTACCTCGCCCGCCGAGGTAACAGCCGGTCCATCCGTGACGTCGCTATACATATATACCCTGAAAATAGACCCCGGTGCGGCAATCGCTTCATATCGTGGGCTTGAATGATGTGCTCACGAGCGGTGCGGGATTGTAATGGTGCAGCACGCGACGCCGCGCCCACGCCGATATTCTATCCCGTGTATTCGATATGCGCGCGGCCACGAGACCGGGCGCCAATTATCATTTAGAAAGTTCAATTTGCGAAAAGTCGGGGGATCGTAATATACAATACGCCCCGAGTTAACGCGCGCGATATCGCGGCGCGTGTGCTCGATTAATTTTTCGCGTGTACCGTGGGGCGCGCGGGAGGGTGAGAGAAAAAAAAAAGGAAGGGGGTGGGTAAACCCATAGTACACCGCGGGCCGGATTAATGAACGTTCGGGGGCAGCTCGCGGGACGATTTATCGCGTTTCGTGAGAACGTGGAGGAGGAAAAGTCACGCTCGGTTGTACGGAGGGGGTAATTCTCGATTTCCATGCCGTCCCGGTGTTAATGCGGACGGACGAGCTTCGTTGGCCGAGCGGGGGAAGACCGCGTCGTCCGTGAGAATTATTATGATACTCGCCCGTTATAATTATACACCGATCGCATCTATATTGCTCGTTAGAGTTTCGCGAACGTGATACAAGCAGTAGATACACGGGGAAGGAAAGCCGCCGTTTTATCCTGAATGCTATTCTTTTGGTCGAACGTGCATACCCTTATGCATTATAATACCGAGAATAATCAAATTTCGGTCCGCGCATCCAATGGCATTTCAGGCAGTTGGAATAATCCTCGATCGGCGTGCCGATTGATTTATTTCACTCTCTCTCTCTCTGCGCGGTGTAATACGCGCATACCTATCACCGATATTATTCAATCTCCCGATGCGAACGGGGAAAATCAATTATGCAATCGATTTGTCACGGCTCGCTCGTTATAATTCCAGGCGAGTTTGATTTGTAACGTGTGTGTAACGCTTCTAGACGTATACAGTATGATAAATTGTATATAGCTGTTACACCCGCCCAAATGCCCGTACGAGTAATACTTTACATAATTAATCAACCAGAGTCTGTTCAACAGGCGGCACCGCTTATCCGGCTCGAGAGATAAGGACTGTCGCATAACTCGTGCTGGTTTTTTGCTTTTTTTTGCCAACCTTAAGAATGCGCGTCTCTCTGCGCCGGATCAGACCAACTGTACTGCATGATACATGGCGCTGAACTTATGCTGTCCGTAACTACCGCCGATTCGCGATGATGTGGCTTTTAAAATTTTCGGTCGCAGGGTCCTGCTGCTGTGTTATATGTATGCGCGTGATTATTAATTTCCCCAGGCACGCACTTTTGGCCCAGTGAACTACTAACCGTACGGTACAAACTCGAAACGACTCGTTTGCTCCTCTCTATCCCGTTTCGTCCGCCGTTTTAAGGTACAAAGTCGTACATTATATTATTATGCATACAGGCGCGTCATCACCGTCGCGGCTCTTCCATCATTTTTCGTAAATCATGCGCGTAACTTACAAAGCTCGAACGGGCGAGAATTTATCCTGACTTTCGTAATGTCGTCGATAATAGCTGCATTCCCCCGTGAGAGGAGGATCCGACGTTTTCTTTTTTTTTTTTTTTTTT
>JAPYYV010043774.1:0-10680 GCA_030522625.1 Copidosoma aretas
AAAAAAAAAAAAAAAAAACTACCGATAATATACCGATTAATATTAAGCAATATCACCACCCTCCTAATTTACGCGACGAAATCAAAAACCAAGTGCGGGATTTACTAGACAATGATATGATCGAAGAGTCAGACTCTCCCTACTTCTCTCCAGTTTGGATAGTCCCGAAAATACCCGATCCGCAGGGTAGAAAACGCTCGAGATTAGTCATTAATTTTTGCTCTTTGAATTAAAAAACAATAGTACCCGCGTACCCTTTACCAAATATTACGGAGACCTTGGACCAGCTAGGTGGTTGTGAATACTTTCTTACCCTCAATCTAGCCTCCGGCTTCCATCTGGTGCCCATCGACCCGAGAGACGCACCGAGGACCGCTTTTGCTACCCCGTTTCAGCACCTGCAATATAAGCGCATCGCTATGGGCCTTAAGGGAGCTCCTGTGACCTTCCAAGCATTGATGGATAAAATTCTGACTGGCCTCCAGGGTATAGAGTTATTTGTGTATAAGGACGATATTGTGATCCATGCAATTTCTCTCCAGGAACATAAAGAAAAGATGAAAAAATTGTTAGGCCGTCTCTGAACGGCTGGGTTGACCTTGCAACCGGATGAATATTTATTTATTAAAATGGAAGTTGCATACCTGGGCCACATAATTTCAGAGAGTCAGGCCGGAGCCTGATGAGACTCGAGTGGCTGCTGAATTTTCCACCTCCAAAAATGCAAAGAACGTTAAACAATGATTGGGATTGATAAGATATTAACGTCACTTTATTCCAGATTTTTTAAAGATAGCCATTCCCTTAAACTTGTTACTACAGAAAAACACCTTCTTTATATGGTCACAATCACAAGCCCAATCTTTTGAGACCTTTAAAAGAATTTTATGTACTTAACCCCTTACTACAGTATCCCAATTTTTCCAAACCCTTTCTAGTAGCGACTGACGCTTCCGACTTTGCTTTAGGGGCCGTCTTAGGTCTGGGACAAATTAGTAAAGTCCTACTGATCGTTTATGCCTCTAAGGTTTTAAACCCAGCTGAAATAAAGCACACGACAACAGAAAAGGAACTACTTGCAGAATATACTACTACTATAAAAGGAACTACTAATCAGACCTAACACTACAGATAACGAAAACGATACATTAGCCATAGATACACCCAACGATTACGCACTGGTACGAATGGATAACAGGTTAGGATCAGACCTCACCCGTGCATCGGGGTCAATAGATTTTGGAAGGCGGCCTACCCAGGGCAATTGGACCAGTGGAACGGAGGGTGTAATGCAGGATCCGACCCCAGTGCATGAGACTGAACGGGAGCCAGACCCACAATGATCTGTTCTGACCTCTGGCTAGGGCGATTGGCCGAGTGTGACGGAGATAGAAAGACAGGTCATAGGGCGAGGAATAGATTCTGGGGATAAACAAGAAACGAGCAGGAGCCAAGAGGAAGAGAGAGAGAGAGAAGAAGAAAGCAGAGAGAGAGAAAGCTCCTCTAACCGTACACAAGAGCAGTGGGACCAGAGGTAAAATTATAAAAACTGACCAAGGATCTAATTTCCAAAGTCAATTAATGTATGACTTTATAAGAATTTTTAAAATTAATTAATTCAAATCCACCGCGTTCGGACCTCAGATGATGGGCTCAATTAAAAGAAGCCATCACTTTTTCGTCGAATACTTGAAAATTTACACAGAGCAGGGTGAATTTGATACTTGGATCGCAATTGCCCTATTTTCGTACAACAATT
This sequence comes from Copidosoma aretas, assembly GCA_030522625.1. Classification (NCBI taxonomy): domain Eukaryota; kingdom Metazoa; phylum Arthropoda; class Insecta; order Hymenoptera; family Encyrtidae; genus Copidosoma; species Copidosoma aretas. The sequence continues at coordinate 1,760 of JAPYYV010043774.1, forward strand.
CTATTCACTTTGCTTATGGCTGTACCCGCACGAGCTTATCTTCGGGCATAAGGCACGGCTACACTCTGAATTCGAAGGTGAGATTAAGGAAAAAACCTATGCGATGTACCTTGCTGAATTAATCGATAAGTTAAATCACACGCAAAGTACTGTTTGGGACAAACTCATAAAAGCTAAGGAAAGATCCAAAATTTATTATGTTTAGAAATTAAATATTAAGACTTTTACGGTATAAGATATTGTTTCTCTATTTAAAGAGCCTAACCCATTAAATTCGATGATCACTATTCGGGTCAATATAAAATGTTAGAATTAGTAGGCGACAGAAATGTTAAGATGTACTTAGGAGGCTGGAAGAAGAAATGAGTACATATGGATAAGCTGAAACATGCGCATATTCGTCCCTTCAACTAAAATTGTCACTTAGCATTGTATCCGAATTCTATTGAAAAATAAAAAAAAATAAAAAAGCAATTAAGGGATCAGGAGAACCAAAAAAGTGTGTTTGGAGTATAGTGGGTGACAAGAGAGAGAGAGAGAGAGAGAGAGAGAGAGAGAGAGAGAGAGAGAGAGAGAGAGACAGACAGAGAGAGATAGGCGGAGTAGAGGAGAAGTAGGTTGCTAGGAGAGTAGAGGGGAGAATAGGGGTACGGGGGGAGTGAAAAAAGAGGAAGAATAGAAAAACGTGGGAGAAGGGATGCAGAAGCCTTCCAACGAGCGAACGAGAAGTTTCAAGCATGCAAGTATATCCGCTGCAGCGTTTTCTGCACCCCACTGGCGTTCAAGGAGCTGCTCTCCACTGTGGCGGTTGCCATTACTACGCTTACTTCAAAGCTGGGGCTGTCCTCCAGAATACTCGATTGGCTTGAGAACTGACTATTCCTGTCGCCATCACACGTGGGAGCTGCTCTCCTGCTAATCCTGAGAAGCTGTGCTTCGGTGGATCTCTGTACATAAACAGCAGGTACGTGCCGTCACAGGTACATAGTTAAGCGTATTATTGTCGAGTGCCGATTCCGCCGTAGCATTGTAGCCTGGTCACCATCGGGGGCACTTGCATATCTCGTGCATATTTGTTCTTAAACTTTCCTTAATACATGAAAATGTATTAGTTATATGTGCATAAATGTGGCGTACTGATTCTATTTTGCGCTGTCTGTCGCCTCTGTTTACCGATGTACGACGAGCGCGTTAATTCATTAATCTCTTTAGTTGTGTATAAAACGTTGTATGTTGATGCTTAGTAGGTTGTAAGTTATTAGTCGCTAGCCTAAGATAAATGTGATCTCTTATAATTGCGTTGCGAATATTTGTCCATTTCACAATAAAAAGAAAATCTCGTCCTTGTTTGTGTAGCCCTAAGGCATCTATTAAAGTGTAATTAAGTTTAAATTGTTAGGACTTCTTTCTCAACTTATCCTGACTTTAATGATATAACCTCAACCCTATAACAATTATTAGACATACATACATAAATTAGCTAGGACATAGTAGTCGTTTTTCACTGAATAAGGCGAGAAAGAAGGAAGGTTTTGTATATGTATATGTACATATATATTTTTATATTATAAAGTTGTACAAACGAGAGTTAGTCCTATGCCCCCCCCCCCCCCCCCCCCCCCACCCCCCCCCTCAAACCCCACAGACTTCCGCTCTTTTTTTCTGTGTTTTACCCCAAACCCGCCAGCTCCCCACAGCTCCCCCTCCACCTATCCCTCGTCTCCCCCTTAGCTCTACCCATCACCTTATAACCTATTCTACAATATACACATGCACACAATTTAATTATAAGTTCATATACATAAATTAAATTTGGTTTCATATCAATTTCTCCCTTCTACATGTTTTAAGATTAACATTATATTAACAAATGTACAATAAAAAAACATGAGGGTAGAAAAAAAGTAGCTTCTACTACTAAGATATTCATTCCATAATGTGTGTATACATGTATATCGTCCTATATTATATACTTCATTCGTGTGGATCGTTAAAAATGGCCCCCTCTTCACGTCCCCCCCCATACGTTTTTTACATGATCAAAAGTAAGGAAAAATTGAGGTGAAAATACGCAAATTTTTAATAATTTTCTACAGTAAGTCTGACCAAACACGTCCTCCTCTATTCTCCACACCCCCATGCCCCCTATTTTCGTAAGGTTATCCCTTACAAACTTAACAATCCGCAAGGACTTAGAATTTATTTGAGTTATATATATCCCCCACCCCCCTCCCCCTCTGCCGCTCAGCATTGTAACCATAGCTGAAGATGTCCGACGTCACCCGAAAGACTCATTCTATCTAAGATCTCCCGAAAACAGAGGAATTATTTCAATTACAGACGAATCTTTTCACCAAAGCCCTCCAACAACGTCAAACGTTGCCTAAAACAACCGATTGCAGCAGAAGCCGCTCATTCAAAGCCACTCGGAATTTTCTGTTTTGCCCGCACGTCTTATTTGGCTAATAGACACAGGCACAACAATAAAACGTGACCATTAGTGATACAATTGATAAACAAAATTTACAGTAATTTTTTTTTAAAAAAAAGGTAATTTCGCAGCAATTGGTCGCACAGTAACTTTTTTTTTATAAAAAGTTGCAGGAAAATTTAAGTAATTCAATGAAATTAAGACAATTGTGTAATTTTAATAAAACTGTGATATAAAAAATATGCAATTAAGCTTTTAATCGTTTTTATTGTAAAATGATAGTTTAATACAATATGATCATGAATTGAATAACAAAATAATGAAAAATGCGATTATGTTAGTATGTAATATCAAATACAGTAATATACGATACTTAAAAAAATTTTTGAACAAATCAAAACTTTAACTTTTTTTAAGTTGCATATTCCATTGTTCGTGAACTACCCAGCGGATCAAGTAAAGTTTATGTCATCTATTTATACATAACGTAAGCTATGTTTTGATGAATGTCAAGTAGTTATCAGTGAGTCTACAGCTTGTACTATAACAATATAATTGTCTGTCAAGCGAGGCTGACCCAATGTAAACGTATATAATTGCTTGTCATTTACGCGTTGCTTGCTCTCCTACTCTAAAAATTGGTGAAGGTGTGGTCCGAGTATTGTTTTTTTGATTCATTTTAATTTTATTTCTCAAAACTGTAGCAAATTTGACAGAAACGATAGAAAAACTACAGACATATTACAACACAAAAAAAAAGGATTTAAAAAAAAAAAAAGCAACATCATGAAAAACAGGTCAAAATCTATCGATTTTTATATTTTTATTGTTTTTTTATATTTTTCCCAATCCGTACAGGGGAGTTTAACACAGTGTGCTCGAGCAAAAAATGCGCCTAACGCGCAAGGTGGCCCGATTTCGCTGGACAAGCTTGTATACGGAAGCTGGAGGCAGGGAAGATAGGCATGGATTTTGGAATGAGAAAGGAAAGAAAAAGGGTAAAAATAGATTCAAATTTACAAATATCATGTCCGGTTTAAATGCAAACGTACCAGGATATATAAGACAAATAAAGGCGGGAAGGGTTATCCTAGAAATAGGGATAGGAAAAAAAAACGAATTTCCTTTTTGCACATAATAAAAATGGACAAGAGCAGGTGATCTTAATAATGACTAATCGAAGAATTAACGGACTTAATCAATAAAAATAATACAAAAGAGGCAAAGGAGATGAAGTTGTGCATGAAAAAGTGGAGGATTAGAAAACGATATGATTCATAAACAGAACAACGAAGAAAAAAAATTGACTAAATAAAAGATAATTATACAAAAGAAAGAAAGACATTTGTCAATCAAAAAATAGGAAAAAACTATATGGTAATTGAAATTTCTATCATCTGTAAAACGTTAAAAAAAAGAAAAAAGCAGAGAGAAAAATAAAGAAAAAATAACAATATGTAGGTGAGTCTAGAAGTTTTCGAGTAATTAACTATAGGATCAGCAAAGAAAGAAAAAAAAAATACAAAGCACACACTGCAATGAAAAGAGAAAAAAAAAACATGAAAAGAAATATTACTAATATGAGACAGAAATATAGGATTAAAAAATAATAGAGAGATATGCAGGACGAAAATGATTCAAGTAAAAATATAAGATATTTATGTAGGTAAATAAGGCACGACAGTAAAGATTAAAAGTTCAGAAACATGTTATGCAAATGTAAAGAGAAATTATGACACGTTGTTGTAGGTTTAATAAATTACATAAGTTACTTAATTGAAAATAATACTAGTACTAATATAAGAGGATAAGAATTTTGAATAGTTATAAAACAAACAAAATAAATGTAAGAGCATATACAAATCTATATATGACATGAATAAAAAATAAAATAAACAATTGACATAAACAAGTATTAAGAAAGAATTTGAAAACGATGTCTTATTATAAATATATATACATAATTGATTTTAAAATGACCAAAGATAACAAACAAGGGTTCATAACTATTTCTAAAATAATAATGATGGCGTAAATATTGTATTCATATACAAATTAATCAATATTAACCTTAAATACCGATTCGAGGAATTATTAGTAATAAATTATTAACAATTATTCAATAAATCAGTAAACTCATGTCATGTACTGACTATATCTGTTCAAATTTTTAGCGAGTTTTAATAAGATCGCTCTGGTTATCTATGTTTGTACGCATATCTGTGTATCAAACAAAAAACTTTTTCATTTATTTTACTCTCTGCTTCTCTATTTTTTTTTACATTTAACAGATAATAGAAATGTCAATTACCATATAGTTTGTATCTATTGTCTGATTGACAAAAGTCGTCCTTTTCTATGAAAAACTATCTTTGATTTTATCAAGTTTATTTTCTTTCGTTATTATTTTTAATCATCCTATCGTTTTCTAATCCTCTACTTTTTCATGCACAACTTTAACTTCCTTGACTTTTTTGTATTATTTTTATTGATTAAGTTCGTAAATTCTAGGAAAATAAAAATCGATAGATTTCACCTACTCTTCATGATGGTGTTATTATTTTTTGCTAAAAAACCTTTTTTTGTATTGTAATATGTCTTTGAATTTTTGTCGTTTCTTTGAAATATGCCACAGTTTTGAAAAATAAAATAAACACGAATCAAAAAAGCAATACTCGGACCACACCTCCATAAATTTGTAGAGTCGCAGAGCAAGAAATGCGTAAATGACTAGCAAATAAAGACGTTGACATTGGGTCAGCCACGCTTGACAGACAACTATATAGTTATAGTACAAACTGTAGACTCACTGATAACTACTTCACATTCATCAAAGTCATAAACTGTACTTGATCTGCTAGATAGTACAAGAAAAATGGAATTTGCACCTGAAAGACTTTAAAGTTTCAATTTGTTTGAAAACTTCTTTGACGGTCGTATATAACTGTATTTGATTTTACATACTAACATAATCGTGTGTTTCATTATTTAGTCATACAATTTATGATCATATTGTATTAAATTAACATTTTGCAATACAAAAGAATTTAAAGCTCAATTACATATTTTTTATCTCTTTGTTTCATTACAATTAGACAGTTGTCTCAATTTTATAGAATTACTTGAATTTTTCAGCAAATTCTTATAAAAAAAATTTATTGTGCATCTAATTGTAGCGGAAATATATTTTTTTAAAGAAAAATTACTGTTAATTTTGTTTATCTAAATTAAGATCTCAAACAGAAGTACATTATGTTTAGAGCACTATGTTTTTGAAGGAGTAATTTTACAACTGCTTATTGCTCGTTGTACTGTTTCTATGACAAATTATTATATACAATGTTTTCCCGTACTGTTTTAAAAGTTTATTCCAATTTCTAGAAAATATTTCATTTTCTAAATTAACAAATATCATAATTCAAAATATAACTACACCATCTTTAATACATCGCTGTAATTTATTCGCTATGTTTTAGCACAATCATGAATACTTATATATTTTTGATGAACGAACATTTACTGCTATCATGTATATTACGTATAATTGCTATATTTTTTTTCCTGGAATAAACAAAGAATGATTGAATAATAAAATATTAAGTGTATGTTATCAATATGATTACACCATTACTATTAATTAATAAAATACAATTCCTTTGTAAATACTTGCATTATAATTTTATACCATTTAATACGTGTGTATTGCGTTTGAACAAAAAAATATGATTTTCTGCAACTGCATTTCTAATACTATCAATTGATCAATATTGTACGGTCTATTTTTAATTTTTTCATTTTTATCTGTATTATGCGAGGTACCACTTGAAAGCTTAGAATTTGTACTTTAATACAGTAAGTGTTTTGATGTGTAACTCATTGATTACGGCTGCAAATGAAAATGTTCTTAGGTTTCTCCATAATAGGTTGTTTATAATTTGCAAACAATAATGGCGAATATTTCCTAATTTTTCAGATTTAGGGAGTTAAATTAGGACTCTGATGCAATTAGCGGATTTTGACTTGTTAAATAAACTACATATGACATATAAACTACTCCCGCTGAAGCACCCTTAAAATTTAAAGTATAATATACCTTTACAGTAAGTAAAATAGACAGAATTTCATTGATGATACTATTTTGTATTAAATAGACATGATATTTGATTAGGAGATCTTAGCATATCACTGTTTAGATATAGTTTGCTCGATTTTAGCACAATAATGGTTTGCAAACACCTTTTTTTTGCACTCCCTGCATGAATCAGTTACTCTGCCTCATTCCTGTAAAATATTGTTATTGTCGAATGGGCTTTAGTTCTTTTAATTATACCTAATTTTTTGAAAGATTTGAATAACTTATTATAGTACTTGTTGGATATTTCATTAATTTATATTCATAAATAACTAAAAAAAATCTATAAAAAAAGCGTAAATGAATATTTTAATTAAAAGTTGTATACAAACTGCAATATAGATGGAAGTGATGAGTAGATAACTTACAGAGGTAGCACTTCTTTAAGTCAATAAGGTACACGGATCGTAAGAAAAAGGTTAGGCGTTTAATTTATTTAAAAATATATTATTAAAAATATTTAGAAATCAAAGATTCAGTTTCGTAAAAATTTTAAATGGTAAAAAATTCGAAATTATCAATTGAGTAACGTTTACAGTACACAAAATAAAATAGAATTCGATAAAGTCATTAACATCTATTATATGTTTTTTATAAATAGTGTAAATTATAAATTTTTCAGATATTTTAATCTAATCTTAATTAGTATCAAATACAAAATTCTTTGTAACTCCAAAGGAAAAGCGAGATAATAATAAACTATGTAAACTGAAACTTTTTGGATAATCTGTCCGATTGTAGTAATAATGTACGATCATACTATGTACGTTATCCCGAAATACAATAGACTACTGCTTAAATTCTTAATTACGAAATAAATTATTAATTGATAAACAGTTTCAGCAGAAAATTTCATCCGCCTGTTTAGTCTTAGGTGCTTGGCTTTTATTTTTTTTTGGATTCCGTATTTAGCTGAAATTTAAGGGTCTTTTAGTATGTGTTTAACCAGCGTTATTACTGACGCTAATGTTTTTTATTTGCTGCCTCAGAAGAGCCAACTTAGTTATCCTTGACGTAGTAGTAGAACATTATATTATAACAAATTTTTGCTTTTTCTTAAATATAGATATCAGTTGTCATAAGATGTGATTATTCTTCTATGTTGTCAGAAGCATGTGCTATCCAGCCAACCTTATCTATTAACATTACAATTAAAAGTATAATACACCTTCACTGTAAGTATAATACACAGAATTATATTGCTAATAATATTTTGTATCAAAAAGACATTTTTAGCGATTAGGAGATCTTAGCTTATAACTGTTAAGATATAGGTTGCTAGGTTTAAGCACAATTATGGATTGCACATACTTGTTCTTTTTGCATCATGTGCATGAATCAGTTGCTCTGCCCGATTCCTGCAATCTAGTGTTATTAGAGTATAATATTGGTTATTATTACATGTACTTTATTTAGAAACCCAATATACTTCTCTGCTTACAGTTTTAGTATATAAATGATCTGGTAATATACTGTGTTAGCGGGCGAGTCCATTTGGTCATTAGGTTGAAGGTGTTATATTTTACTTTTATTTTGTATTTTGCTCGAGTGTACGGGTGTTACGTTATATGTTCCATCAGTTGTATTACTAATGGTCACGTTTTATTGTTGTCCCTCTGTCTACTAGCCACAGAAGACGTACGAGCGAAACAGAAAATCCCGATTGGCTTTGAATAAGCGGCTTCAGCTGCAATCGGTTGTTTTTGGCAATGTTTAACGATGTTGAAGGGCGTGGGTGAAAAGATTATTCTGTAATTTAAATAATTCGTCTGTTTTTGGGAGACTTCGGATAGAATGTGTCTTTCGGGTGACGTCGGACATCTTCGGCCATGATCAAAATGCGGTAGATCAGAAGGGGGGGGGGGGGTGTATAGGACTTAAATAAGTTCTAAATCCTTGCGTATCGTTAGGTTAGTAAGGGATTACCTAACGAAAATAGGGGGCATGGGGGGTGTGGGGAGTAGAGGAAGGCGTGGTGGGTCAGACTTACTACAGACATTTATGAGAAAATCGCATAATTTCACCTTATTTTTACTTTACTTTTGATTATATAAAAAACGTGTGGGGGGGCATAAAGAGGGCGCCATTACTTACGATCTACACGAATTAAGTATATAATTTAGTAAAATATATACATACGTGATAGAATCAATATTTTGGTACTAAAAGCTACTTTTTTTCTTCTCTCATGTTTTTTTATTGTACATTAGTTAATATAATGTTATTCTTAAAACATGCAGAAGGAAGATATCCAAATGAAACCAAATTATTAATTTATATGCATGAACTCATAATTAACTTGTGTGTGTGAGTATTGTAGAATAGGTTATGAGGTGATGGGGAGGAGACGAGGGTGAG
>JAPYYV010043781.1:3212-14865 GCA_030522625.1 Copidosoma aretas
TACTACTACTACTACTACTACTATAACTATATGTATACTATATGTACCCTTTGCTGAGTCAGAGATGTGCCTGCATAAGTATAATTCGAGCAGTCGATGTAGACAATAGCCACGAAAGGAAAGTAGTAAAAACAAAAAAAAAAAGTGAGGCTCCGATAACCGAGCTGTGTACATCCCGCAGTTTAATTAAATTGTTTCGAGTATACACATTATAAGCATATAATACAACTACGTGTACCATTTGGCGGGTCTTGTGTCGCGAATCTCCTTCCGTCCGCACACATCCCTCCATTGTATTTAATACAATGTATAATACACAGGGACGGACTGTCGTCCGAGCTGTATATAATACATATTATAAGCATAGGGGGACGGGACCCAGAACCCTATCTGCAGCTAGGAAGAGACGGCCTCGCCCAGAACGATCTTCCATAGTCCTGTGTATGGCTATAATATGCACACGCTGCATCACGAGAATGTAGTCGGACGCATTAGAGAGACGGCTATACTCGTACAAACGGCCGTTTCTCCCGTATCTGCAGCTAAAGTATTTAGCATTGCAGAGCTAGCTGCTGCTGCTGCTCGCGGTTCTCCGAAACGGCGGAGCGTGTACGTAATACAACCATATACGTATATACATAGATACAGCACGCGCTGCATGGAGAGAGAGAGAGAGAGAGAGAGAGAGGGATGAAGAAGACCATCAGGCCGCAGAGATACAGGGGGAGGGAGCACCGCGGAATCGGCAAGCGACTCGGTAATAGCTGCAGCGCGGGCTGCTTCCATTATCAGACTGGAAGAGCGAGAGGGAGGGAGGGCTTTCGCAACGAGGAGGTGCATGTACATATATACCTACGACACGTCATTCCGGGGATGCATGGGGCTGATGGGGCCCGTAGGTACTCATATATATGTATACGTGTGTATGTATGGATACATCGAGGATCGAGCCGGTCAGTCGCAATCGCGTACACGCACGAGCGCCATGTCGCTGATGCGGTGGCCTCCCCATGATGTCGCGGTCGTTATATGTCTGCACGCCGATGATAATACGTGCGCTTATTGCACGTGTATTAGGTACGTATGCAGTGTAAGTGTATGTATACGAGGAATCGAGGGAGAGGAGGGACAGCGAAAACTCTTCGCTTACCATATAATATACCATCCCGCGAACGAACGATCAGCCTGCAGAGGGTCTGATGTTATTGTTGCTTCCGCTCACCCCGTACCGATGACAAGTTGGAATTCCGCCAAAAGTTCGAACGGAGATGATGGAGTGTACCCTGATTTCTCATCACCTGACATCAGAGCCCGCTATATGCAAGACGATGCAAGCTGCAGAAGCAATGGAAGCTCCTCGAGGTCAATGAGACATCATCAGGAACGATCCACCGATCGTCCCGATGAGCTCGAGCTTTCTTCAATTTTTCCTCCTGAAAACTCGAGTCGAGAATGACTGGGCGACAATTATCATCCGTGAACTTTATAGCAAATCACGGATAAATGCGAATGACGAGAGAAACGCTGTACGAACGACGGAGCAGCGCAGAGCGTGTAATATTGTATCGTGTACATACTTGCGTCGGGAGGAAGAGAATCGTTTATGAAAATTCAGCTCGGCGGAGCATATCGTTGGGGGGGAATGCCCGAAAAAAAAGGGGAAGCGGGTGGGGTACTCACGATACGGGAGGGACGGAGGAAGGGAACGATCGCGGACGGAGATTCGACAGGAAACGCGGGCCTGCGCCGGGCTTATCAACGCCAATATTAAGCGCTGGCAGTGCCGAGTACGTAATGCCCCGCCGCCACCGGCCGCGCGGATGCACGTGTGTTCCCGGCATATGGGCGCGCTTACCTGTAACTCGGCATTATCGTATTTGCATAACGCATATCTTAATATTATGCCGTTTCGGCTGCGCGCGAGAAGAGAGGGCGCGCGCTTTTGTGTACAATGTGTATACATGTGTCTGCAGTGTATATATTATAATGTATACCTTTTGCCGAACTGCACGATGGCGGCGAAGGAGAAAACGCCGAAAGAGGGTCAGCGGATGTAAATACACGCGCGCGCGCGCGCCCGCATCGGGCACAACATGATAATATTATGCGTGCGTGTGTATTTCTGTCCGCTCACTGAGTGCATAAAAAGAGTCGCGCTCGGCCGCCGATACGGGGATGAAGGATCCTTCGTCCTCGCGAAAGTTCATTACGCGCGTTCCGGGCATAAATACCACCTGCGACGACGAGCCGCGATGACGACGAGGGCGAGCATCAGTCTCTCTCTTCTCTTTTTTGTATCCGATCCTGCTGCTGCTGCTGTTGCAAACATTTATTCGTTTTTGCGGCTTTCTTTTCTCCGTTTTTTCTCTGTTTTGTTTCACGTTCCAGCCCCCCGTCTCCGTGTACGACGAAGTAAGAAGGAGGCGGGCAGGAAAAAAAACAAAACAAAAAAACGTCCGACGATATGAGGTACTCGCTCGGCAAGAAGAAAGCAGCATCGTGTATCGGCCGTTTTTGCCTTCCTTTTTTTCATTATTTTCGAATTGCCGACAACGTTTCTCCGACTCGCCTTGTCGCGATTCTTTAAAATATGACTTGGACAAGATGCCAATGTCCGTCGCGGGCCTTCAATTTTTATTCGTCCGGTGTACGGGGGCCGCGTTGACCAGCGGCTCGCGAAAAATGTATTCAGCCCGTCTCGAAATGAATGCGCGATCGGAATCACGTTCGAGATCATCATTTTGCATTTTATGCGCAAGATACGCCGAATAAAATACGTACGAGCAATAACGTTTTATTCGTCGTGCGAAAATAGTATACACGCGTTGGCCATGCCAGCTCTCTCACACACACAGCTGGCCGATTTTCGGCGAAAGATAAACTTCGACGCGTCCCTGCACCGACGCACACACATCGCGAAGGAGAAGAAGAAACAAAAAAAATGCCCCGGCGTCGTTCTTTTTTAGCCGCGCGCCCGTGTAAATTCGCATGTTGAAAATAGTCCGTCGGGGATCGCGCGATATCGGCACCCAATAAGCGCGCTGGCAGGTGCAGCTGAGCGTGGAAGACACGCACGAAAGAACGCCTCGGCGGATAACATCTATCCCCCCCCCCCAATGGCCTTCCTTCGCAGAGCGCCCGTAACCATTATTTCCTGTGTTCGCTCGTGAGCACACACTGCGCAGCGCCGGCTCGGAGGCCGTTTTTGGCACGGCCGGCGGATCCAACGCCGAATACACTGCTCCGCCGTCGTTGAAAGAACCTATAACCTGTACGCCCGTGAATGGGAGCGGAAAATTCGGATTATTGCCATTGGCAGGCGCTGATTCCCCTCGTTCCATCCACCGTCTTTCGCGGAAGGGACGCATCCTTTCGTGCTTTTGTTCCAGGGCAACCGGGGCTCCCGCGTTTTTCTCTCGACGACGGGGCTCGCGGTGGGCGGTCCCGGGCCGCGCCGCAGCAGCCTCCGAGCGCGCGTGCATAAATTATGGCGCGCAAAAAGACGAGCCGAAGATTCGGGAGGTCGGCCAATGTAGACCCGGGGCGGATCATCGTTTTGGCAGTCGCGCGGCGCGTGCTACCGCGAGGCGTGAAAGCGAGAACGCGCGCCCCCCTCTTTGGGGCACCGGAGACGGATGGAGGCTCGTTAACGCGTTTCGCTTCGGGTTAACGGCCACGAGTACAGGGCCTGGATACTCCCCCCCCCCCCCCCCCCCCCCCCCCCCGGGCGCCGAAGGGCTCGGGGCCCTTTTTCCCGCGGCACCCCCCCCCCCCCTAGACTCGTCGATCCTTTTCCCAATATGATCCGGGGGGGGTTTTTTTCCATCTTTTTGGCAAACGGTACGATGAGCGGAATAGTACACTATCTGCACGGATGAATGGGACGATTTTTTTTAAATGCCCGCAGCTGCACGGGGGGTTTAATTGCTCGTCGAGTTATGAATCGTGCCCATTCATTCGGCGGACGAGAATAATTTCAATGCATTTGAGCTCTGCGCAGTTTTGCCGGATGAAAACGAATTGACGGATGAGCACTTGAACTTTTATCCGCCAGAGCCAATTTCCGGCGTAATCCCCTAGTGAAAATACCGTGATTCGCTGATACTTCATCATACGTTTACTTTGTACTCTTTTGCGCTCTTAATACCAAAGTCATGATATCTCAATGCATGGATATTTCGGGAGGCTCATCTTCACGGCACTCAAACTGATAGGTGCGCCCCGTTTGAAACTTGTATACTTGAAACTCAGAGAAAAAGCTTTGTCTTGTGGGAAATCATGTATTTTTAACCAAAGTGGAGGAGGATGTCATCAAAATTTTCAAAATCGATTATTTTTCGAAATCAACGTTAACTAAAATTGTGGGAAAAAACCCAGCGATAGCTCCGAACAACCACGACATGACTAAATAAATAAATCTCTCGATTTGCCTCGTGCGAAAGACCTACAACTCCGTCAACATTATTTCTGGATCATCATCTGTGGGCCAAAAGGCATTTGGGAAACGATCGGAAATCTTTGGGCAAAAAACGGCAAGGAAAAAAAAGCAAAGCCCCTCGTCACGAGGAATAACGCGCAACGGGCGCAGACGCGTGTTTAGAATAGCAGTCAAAATCCGGGAAGCCGCTGCGAGCGTTTCGCGAGCCTCGGTGGGGGAGGGGCGAATCATTCTTATCGCAGCCGCGCGGCACACGAAAGCTCGAGGCTGAGCCTCGTACATATAGGTCTGGTATACATACGTACGCCGAATAACAATAAAGCATGCACCATAGCAGCAGCTACGTGTGCAATATATATGTATATACATAAAGGCAACCCTGATGCATGTAGCCTATACCGATATATAGCGGGACTAGAGAGTCGTTCTTCATTTCCCCCTCACCCCTTCCTACCTCCCTCGAGTCGGTACTCCAGAGCTACCGCAGCTACGCGGAGGGAGTATTACCGCGGTAATTGCACTGATTGAAATAAATCACGTTTGCCAGTGGAGCGCGCGGGGGCGGGTCGGGGCGTATCTTTTCTCGTCCTTCCCCTTCCTCCTCCTCCTCGTCGTCGTCGTCGTCGTCGCCCGAGCAAACAATCCCCTGCTGCACTGCGGTCCCTTCTCGTCGTTCGTTCGGTTCGGTTCTCCCCACCACCACCACCACCACCACCATCGTCGTCGTCGTCGTCGTCGTCGCGAAATTGGAAAAATAAATATCCCGAAGAGCTCCGAATTCTCCGCTCGGTCATACGTATCTACCTGTACAGCCAAGCGATGGGTGACGCAGTCTCGCCGAGGCACGATCCGCCCGAATCTCGGCCGCGCGGGGCGAGAGAAAGTTCAAGAACCCTCCGCTCGTCCCCCTTCTGCCAGCGTACGATTGCGGATAATGGTTATGACGGACGGGGCTGGTGGCCGGGTATATATATATACATGCACGGATTATAATAGAGATATTAGTTTGGCATAAAAATTCGCGCCGGCCCGCCGCGAATTTATCGCGCTCTCGTGACTCGTGGATATCCCTCACCCTGTCCTGCTTCTTCTGTACTGCGTGCAGCGGCGGCTCTTCCCTTCCCCCGCTTTTTTTTTGCCTCGCGAGGCACGTTTTCCGGGCGAATTTCGATGTCTCGCGCTCGAGGAGATTCCAGAAACGGATCTCGCCGACGTGATATACGCTGACGTACCGGCGAAAGGCCGAGGGGGGGGGGAAGGAACGCGATTCGTTTTCCGAACGGGGACTCCTCGCTCCCCCTGCCCCTGGCTTCGCTCGGATGCCGATGGAATTTCGCTACTCCATTTATTCGCTGCGGAGTTTTCTCCTCCTCTGGCTGCTTACGGGACACGCGATGACTCGTCGCGGATAAATGCGATTTGCGCGACAAATTGCATGATAGCTCATTTGGCGAGGAAACTCCGGAGGAGATGTGTATTATTATAGTTTGGTCGCTGCTGCTGCTGCTGCTACTGCTGTTGTTGTACAGGCTCGGGATCGAGGGTGTAATCCATGCAGGTCGTGTGTGCTCACTTGATTGTCACGGGATTCGATTTGGTACGCTACGCGTGTATTGTATACGTTATACATATACGAGGCCGCGCGATCGACTCGAAGTGGATGCTTTACTTTTTTCGTTAGGGCTGCGCTCTGTTTTTTCACCCCCCTCGTCATGATACTTCAGTGTTCTCCATTACACCCCTTTGGATAAATCACGGCTCGGTTATTACTGGTAAGTAGAAAAAGAAAAAAAAAAGAAAGAAATATGGGAGAGGAGAAACGGCGGATTTTTCAAATTTCACGTCTTCCCCCCGGCCATGAAATCTCCCCCTCGACAGGCATCGACGGTGAAAAATAAAGGGGAGCCGCTCCCTCCGAATCTTTCACGCCCGCGTACCTCCAAACTTTTGTCGAGATTCCCCGTCGAGCCCCGCGAACGAAGCTCTAGTCTGCACGAAGGAAATGGGGAGCTCCCGCGGCTCCGCAGCAGTCCAATTCCCCGCCTGCCTATAGAGAAAAAAAAAAAAAAAAAAGGATGGGGTAAATCGCATGAGCCCTTTGGAAAAGCTCGTGGTATCTTCGATTGTCATCTGACGCTGCTACGCCGCCACCGTCGCTGGGTGCATCCATGTATGGGATCGCGCGTTAGACAGAGAAAAGAAAAGGGGGGACGGGGCCACCTGCACGATGGGGGAAAGGGTTGCCGAATATTGCTTTTGTCGGGTATTATATTGCGGCCTGGATGTATACAGTATAAGATCGAAGATACATTTTTTGCGCTCCCCTCTCCTCCCCCCCCCCCTTCGTTTGGTTTCTCCGTTCTTTTTTCGATGCGACATCTTGCTGGCCATGGTGGAACCTGTATAGGTATGCTGTATCTCCTCTTGCAGCGCTCCAGCGCTCGTAAACGGGCTAATGAAAAAAGAGATATGGGATTTGCCGAATCTGGCCATTGTACTTGCATCGAGAGCCCCGCGGGTGAGCCGTTTCTTCTCCTCCTTCGTGTATTCGGAGAAACGAGGGCTAACGATTTTAGATACGTTTTCACGCCCCGATCGAATCGGGATTACGGAAGAGGAGGTGTTTTTTTGTCGCAAATTTAGAGTTACGAGCGTCATTTTGCGCACAGTTTGAAAGGACGCTGATTGCTCCGTGGACGATCGTAGGGACTTGATAAATTTTCTGCACACCTACCTACTCCCTCTTTTTTCCTCTTCTCCGACTCTCGCGCTTATTATTTGTGCACGTGCGGGCTTCAGAGGCCCTGAGTCACGGGCGCGGCAATTTTCGGAACGGGTTCCCCCTTCCATCGGGCGGGACAAAAGTTACGAACGACCGTTCGATACGAGCCCTCTCGTGGATCAAGCTTTGCCACGCGCGCACCGGTTTCTGTTGCGAAAGATCAATCGGCTTCATCGGGCGACTGTTAAACAACACGAAACACCGCTCGGAGGAGCAAATGAGAGTTGATCCCCGAATAAGAATTTATAATCGCGGGGGAGCGATGGAAAAAGGAGGAAAATCAATGCAAGCCGAGCGGGAGGGAGACGGCGACGATTTTTCGGCTCCGGCGAGCACACCGGCCGGCTCTCTCTCTCTCTCTATATACGTGTTGTCCGCGAGCCTAAGTGGATTAGGGACGTTTCGAATGTCGAAGCCTTTGTCTCTGCATCGCCGTCCAGTTCATCTCTCCCCCTCGTTCCGCAGCAGGCACGCAACCGTTCCACGCACCGGGGCGCAGCAGCAGCGGCAGCTAGTCTCACGAGGGCGGACTTCTGAATATTTATCAGAGAGCATCAGCCCGACGGTACCGTGGACTGGGGGGGGGGGGCGGAGACGCGATGATTCACGTTCGACGCGCCGGAACAACGGGAGAGCGGTTTTATTCGCGTGCCGTGCGCACGTTCAAATTGAATGACAAACGCGTGCTTTCGGAAATTCAGCGTAATGGTCTCGATTTCCATTTTCCGGGACGACGTCACGGCCCCCGCGGGAGTAAATTCATTTCGCCGCCAACCTGTTTTGTATAATATCATACACCCTCTTTATTTATTTATTTTTCATTTTTCTTCCTCGTCCTCTCTCGCGCGTGCCGTCGGCTGGCTCGCCGCCAAAACGGGGGATGTATATTTATATTCTCAAACGCCACCCTTCCTTTCCCCCTGGCCTGCACGCAACGCTGTGATGCTCGAAGCGTCGAGTGGCCGGTGCGCCGCGTAATGTACTTTGGCGTACGTGGCCCACCCCATACCTTCGTAGAGGTAGCCGCACGCGCGAAAGAGAGTTGGCCGGGGCGCTTCCTAATTGTTGAGCGTGAAATATGATCTTATTGCCCGTGAGCTTTGCGGATTCCGCGAGGACTCGGGGAAGCGGGGATTTGGTGCGGTTTTACCCCGGGCTTGGTTAAATGGTGAAAAGCGACTGCTGCTCTTTCAAGGGCGGACGCTCCCCTGGAATTGGCGCAGGTATACGAATTTTTATCATCCGAGACTTTTTGTTTTCAACGCGTGATGGGGGAAAAAGAGGTGTAGGGGTGCAGCTATCGATCGGTTGCCAAACGTGCGGGAGAACGTGAGACGTCAAAAATATCGCGTTACTCTGGATGGGAAACATTACGGTGGCTCAGCGAACGGGATGCCGTGTTTTTTTCAACCCTCAGAGGCTTTCAACTGTATCAATATCGCAACTTTTCCCGATACACTTTTCCAATATAAGATGTATCATATTACTTCCGTAGAAGGAAGGACCCTGAAAGTAAAGATGGGGCGAATAGAGCGAGAGGAAGAGGGCGAGATATAAGGGGCGAGAGAGAAAAATGATCTGGTTCCGGGGATGAGGTATCCATCTTACATCTTCATCAGAATGATTGCATCAACGCGATGAAAATATTACGTGTGTAAATAATATGTAAGTGCGTTTGAATCAGCAGTGGATAATCACCACTGAACGATACAGAATATTTTTTCCCGTTATACAATCATCGAGACTTACAATAAATATTACTTCACCGACTGAACTACTAGTTTGTCACAACAGTCACATTGTTTTACCCAAAATCGTGAATTTCGTATAAGTTTCAAGTTACTTGAGGGCAGCCACTTGCTACCCTCTGCAGTTATTATGGGTGATTAGTGATGATGGCTGGGCTCTAGTGATTTTCGGTCAACGCGTTATTGGTAGGGGCCCCGGGATGGGGCCATAAGTTTGAAAATATTTTCGGCCCCCGCATTACCGGGATTTATTTGGATGATATTTATGTGCCCCGGGGCCGGGAGACGTACAACAGCACCGTAGGAGAAGCTAACACCGTATACCGGGGGTATATGATGGGGCCATTCTGTCGACGTGGATTCCGGGCACATGATCAGAATTCATGAGGGGGGGGGGGGGGGCGGGATTTCGTCCTCCCTCCATTTCTTCGTTAGGGGGATTTTAGAGGGGCTTACCATCGGGCGGGCCGGAATTCTTGCTATATTCGGGCGAGCCTGAATTATGCCTATATTTGTTGTCGTTTGTGTTTTTACGGTGCGTCTGCCGAAAATTTCAACATGAGTGTGCGCGAGTGGAGCGAATTTTCTACGTATATTCGCTGTACGACGGTGTGCCAACGGCATTCTATAAATATGTGCATCAATAGAGATACACGTGAAAAAAATATACACAGCCGGGAAAGAAATCCCGCGAACTTTCTTTTGTCCCCCCTCCCCCCTGGACCGAGTCCCCGCTTTCTTTGGGGCGTCAGAGAAGCCGGCCACGAGCAAACAGTCGGATGGAGATGGATTTATTTTATATAGAGGCGCGGGCGAGAGAGGGATTTGAAAGAGAGAATGAAGAAGAAGAAGAAGAAGGAGCGCTCGGGTTCGCAGGCAAGATAAGGCGCGCACAATGGGCCGGGAAAGAGAGGGGCCCCGCTCTCCTTCTCCCTTTCTCCGAGTTTGATAAGATCGGGCTGGTCATTACGAGTGTCTCACAGCGGGGGGACACACGAGCCTGGACATGTCGGCTTTCGATTCTCATCCGACGCCGAGCGAGGCCTCCCTCTGTTCCCCGCATCATCGTCTCTCTCTCTCTCTTTCTTATCTCCCTCCCCTCCTCCTCCGTGGACTGGCCCTCGTGGCTTCCGCCGCGAAAAGGAAAAAAAAAAAAACCCCTTTCTTCGGCCAGATCTTTCATGCTCCCCTGCTCCCGCTACGTGTATATACATATATATATACGAGCGGTGTAATACGTATACGACTACGACTACGACGACGACGACGACGACGACGACGACGACGACAACGGGCGTAGTTGGCGTCTCCGCTGGCTGGGCTGCCTCTTGTATGGACTGCACAGGACAGGGAGGGAGGGGGGAATCCACTCTCCGCGCTCGCAAAAGGTGTTCATTGTTGGCTCGCGATTTTCGCGCGATATTGTCAGGTTCTGTTGGATAATTGAGCGAGCGGGTTCTTTCTTCCTTTCTTTTCCTCTCTTTGCGTTCTGTTGCTCAAGTTTTTGTTATCTGTCGTGACTGAGGGCCACCATTTTCGCGTTCTGCTTTTCTGTAAACATTTTTCAACTTTTCCGACAAATTTCCGGTCGATATTAGTACAGATGTATCGGTCAACAAATCATATGCTCTCGGATAATTTGATCAAGTGGCGAGCGCGCCGTGGAGAGGCGCTCCGCTGGTCTCCTCCTGCAATAGGACCATCTAATGATAATAATACTTGAATTTCCCGCTTTCCTCGCCGCTTGCAGTCGTCCAACACCCAATACTCAACTAGCGCCAACCGCGTGATCAGCGAGGATGCACGGCCAGCTGATTATTATTCTAATCGAATGGTAGCTACAGGTAGGTGCTAGAATAAACACTCGACTCGTATGGAGAAAGAGAGAGCGGTAGAGAGCTGTACAGGGTTCCAGGGCAAACCTAATTTATTCATCAAAAACATGTAAAAATATGTAAATAACTCGATTATTCCGGCAAACAGGGAACGAACGAGTCAAGGAGGAAGGAAGGAGGAAAAAGGACAGGGGTTGCTCATCGAGGAAAGAAAGAAAAAGACGCAGCTTGTTACCTCCAACGCTTCTGCATTCGCGTCCGAAGGGGGAGAACGTGAATTTTCACCCGTGAGTGCACCTATATACATGCACTAACACGTGTCTTATGTATGATACGGTATGCGAGTGGGTACCTGCTATATACACGCTACTACCACCAGCACCGTCACGTCGTCGCTTGTCGGGCAGAAAAAAAGAAGAAAAAGGAAAAAAACAAGCGAGAGAAAGAAAGAAAGAGGATGGAGAGCAATGAGCTTTGGGCACCCAACGAGCGGGAAAAAAGCCCCAGAGATGAGCGGCGGGGGGGGGGGGGCTCGCGGCAGTGTAACGCGTCCCCTGTGGGGCTGCAGCGATGTTATGTACAGAAGAGGCACGGGGACGGAGGGAGCGGAGAGGGTTAAAATTTTCGGGAAGGACTAGCGTGGAAGCAAAAGAAGAGCCTTCCGCCCCGTCCGTTCGAGCGGTGTCGCGCGCGCGTAATCCGGCATTAGATCTCCGCCCCCGTCCCCCGCCGAAGAGATTACATCTGCAGTTTAGTCGTCGCGCCGCGCGCGGACAGGACGAGACGGAGCGTGCGAGCGGGTCGGACTTCCTCCCGGTTTTTTTTTTTTTTTTTTTTCCCTTTTCTTTTG
>JAPYYV010043932.1:0-12017 GCA_030522625.1 Copidosoma aretas
AGAAATACCAAATCGTTAATATCGAATTCATCGAGCCGCTTCGTTACCATAATTTATGCTCGGCCGGCTTTGTTTTTCCGTTCTTTTTTCCTCCCGATTCGAAACGCGTTTCGTTCAAAACTGCGGGCTTGTGTGCAAATTATCCGTACACTCTCTCGAAAAAAGTTCGCTCAAAAGTTTCCAGCGCGTTTCTTCGGGGCATAATGGTTTCTCCAACCATTTCAGAACACTCGCTCGCCGTAACGGTGTTTTCATAATTTTCCTGCAACGCAGCGTTCCGAACGAGCGAACCGAGTTGTTCGACTTTTATTCGACCCCTGAAAAATGAAAAAAAGACGCCAAACATCCCCGCCAAAATACCCAGCCCCGCTATTGTCAAAACTCACACACACACACGCGCATCCCGACCGCAATAATTACCAGCCATCAAAACCCCCAAGGGCAGAACAATAAAAACCCGAGCGCGCACCGCAGAGACGGCATTCCTCTAATTTTCTCCCCGGCGACTGACACTCGCAGAGCTTTGGGAAAGCGCGCCCACGTGTATACAAGCATACCTACCTATATCCACACGTCCCCCGCAACGAACAAGCACGCACTCGACGCGCGAGCCCCGAAAGAAGCCCCCTCGCGCTCTCTGGGCGCGCTTTTGTCGCCGTAATTTCGGCCTGTTTGCACAATGCCCCCCCACCCCCCGCGCTCCTCCCTTTCGCCCTTTTGTGCGAAGCATGTGCATCTCCCGGCCTCCCTCGTTAGCCCTCCTTGATTTTTGCGAGCTTTTTTGCCGGTTCCCTCGCCGTAGGTACACGGCACGAGTGAAGTGCGCCGTTTCATTTGGAGCGTTCTTGAGGCCGAGGCTGAACGCACGAGCTCTTTGTGCACAGGCGTATTACAGTGTGTACACGCATGATAATGGCACCCACACCCGACGCTTTTCCACTTTAACGCGACCGAGTTTTATTGACACAGATGCGTTGAGTGAGTCCGCCTTGGATTTATGGTTAAATGGTATTTGATTCTAACATCTTGAAAGAGCAGTGATCACGAATCGACGCAATTAAGATACAGTTGATGAGAAAACGTTCTTATGATTATATTACGATCGATTTTTCGAGCTTGAGAGGGAGGGTTGGGTCTTTTTTTTTTTTTTATCTACGTACTCTGGTTTCGATTAAATTTAGCTGGTTCGACACCCACATCGATTTCACGTGACGCGTACTACGGCTTCCTTTTTCACTTTTTCTCGCCTGGACACTTTCCAGGAACAAGCCGTATTCATCTTGTTTACCTATCGAAATAAATGTAATAACGACGTTTACGTTGTTTTGCATTGCTAGTAGGCCGCATTCCTGAGTAATTTTCTCGACCCGCGCTGCTGGTTCACACCCGTAAGTAAAAGCCGCTGAATTATGCAAACTTCAAAACACTGCGCGCCTGTAGAGTGCAAAAATATCAAGAATACTCAAAACCAACAGCTCCTGGAGATACTCGTTTCCCCTTTTGTATTCTTCGGTAAATAAAATGCGCACTGTGGGTCAGGAGCGAAATCATTACCGCGAAATATGTCGAGGCGTGAAAAAAACAACAACAGAAAGCTCGGTTCGAAAGAACGACTAGGGGATGTTGGAGGGGGAACGAGGGCGATTCTCTAATTGCAACGTCCGTTTGAAGTGAAAACAGAACCCGTTCTACATCTGCAATCGTTACACCCCGTTAATTGTGGGCTCAAGGGGTGCTGTCTGCGGTGTGTTTGTTTTTGTGTGTGTGTTCAAGCGTATGTATGGCTCTTCGACAGTCGAGAGAACAAAACAGCGGAGAAACGGAGAGGCGGGAAAGAAAACAGCTAACACTGTTTACGAATCGTGTGTAAGAGTATGAGGTACAGTCGCGTTGCATTTCAATTACCTGTCCGAGAGCCTGAGATAATGGATTAGCCGGAATATCGACATGCGTTTGCTCGGCTCTTGGTACCGATGCACAAATTCTTGTCAACATTGGTATTCGACCACAATATTTTTTATGCTTGACATTCGTTATTTATTCGGTGATTTTCCATTTGAAATTTATTTAAATAATGTCAGTACAATCTATGGCATTCAGTACATATTTTATGTCTCGCGTGAAAAAAATGTTATCCAGCAGTAAAATTTCAACTATCGATATTGATATACATCAATAAACATTGACGAACAATGTGTTAATTTTTTAATTTATTTATAAGTTACTTGTGTTGCTTATTAAATTATATAATTGCATTATATCAATAAAATGTCATATTAAGTTTTAAGTGTACGATAAGTCTACTCACGAAACATAATCTCCTCATTCCAATTTTGTTGTTGATCGCTTACTGTTCAGTAAATACGTGTTCACTCGATAAATGACTAATTCGGACTGTTAACGAAAGATCAGGTGAGCCGCGCAGCTCATTGCGCAGTGTAGAGTGCGCACCTCTGCTAGGTCACTGACCACTGACTCACTCAGCTGACTAAGCTCACATCAGTGTGATCTAGTCATTGATTCCGCTTCTGGCTACTGAACCGAATAGACGTGTAACGTCTCTCTCGTCCCGATTGCCGTGACCGGGATCCAGCACACTCTGGTTCTAACGAACCTTCTTAATTTTTAACACAGTGCTGTTCATCAGCTTTGAGATAGCTACACTCGTGAAATATTTAACAACAGTTGCTAATATATCAAAACACGGTATTATAAGTTCACCTGGTTATGGCCACACGGTTCTCCGCCATCTTTGTATGGCTTTAGAGAGTAATCCTAGCCAAATAAGAAGATGAAGAAGAAGATCTAGTTATTCATTGAGTGAACACGCATTATACGGAGCAGTGAGCATCAACAACAGAGAGAGGAAGAAATAAGGAGATTGTGTTTCGTGAGTAGACTTATCTTACACTTGAAACTTAAATGGAGTAGTTTTTAAAATTATATACGTATATATTGCAATACAATAATAATATGCAATATTATAATAATGTCTTCATATCAAGTTATTTTATCATATAATTATCAATTATAAGCAAAATGACTAACTTACGCGGCACATCCAATTGTGTGCTATTAAAATTTGAACACGTTTACAAAATGCATCACAGCAATGTTTAGTGAGCAGTTCAAAGATAAATTCATTATAAACTATTTAACCAACTTTATCGAACCGTACATTCATCGATACTAAAAATTAATGCACCAAGACAGTTGAACGTAAAATATCCTGTCACTGAATGAATAAGTTTGAGAACATGTTAATTCTGCTACAAAAATGTTTGGTGCCTCACAACCTTTTTGTGTCATTCGTCTTGGGAAATAAATAGTTCGGTTTTGTAAAACTGGTTACATATAGTTGATAGCAGATATATTTGGTCTTTTTTTTTTTAATCCTAGCCATATTCTTGAACTGTCATTTCAAAACTCTTGGACTTTTAGTGCACATCATTTTCATATTATGATGAACTTTCCTCTCCATCTGTAAAATAGCACCACAAGCCCAATTGTTTGCAAAGCAGCAAGGTCAAAAGACACACCCGATAACCGATCACCTCACTCTTCCTCCCCGAGCGCTCGATCAAAAAGCCATCTGCGCCTTCCATTTTGCAATAAGGAAATAGTCAACGACGCGGAATCGAGCAGCTCCGACAAATCCTCTCTCTCTCTCTCTCTCTCTCTCTCTCTCTCTCTCTCTCCCTCCCTCCCCGTTGTTCTCTTTTCTTCTGTCCCCCTCTCCCCCTCTACGCCCCCGCATCTGTGTACCACTGTCCCTGTATACGACTGCGCATATGTGCAGCAGGGGCCCAAAAGTAGGCGTCGTAGCGTCGAATGGCCGCCTCCGATTCACAAAAGTAAGTACGCCAATTAAGCTAATGTCGCCCGGGGGCAGTCACCAAACCCTACGTATATGTATACAAATGTATGTCAAAGGGGTGGGATTGCCCGTACCATACTATTTCTCGATAATTAGAAAACTTTGACGCCGAATCACACCAAATGCACACAACGATGCGAACGTCACGTTGACGGGATCAGACTCGCCGTCTCTTCTCTGTATGATAAAGTTCGCGGTGCATGTGCCGGAAGAGGCTGCTGACACAGTTTCTGCAGAACCCAAGCTCACGCGCCTCTCTATCGCGCGTATGTATAGGTACACGCGGGCATATACGTACATTTCCGTGTCTTTTCGTTTAATTAAGGTGGCGCGCCGCTGCAGTTAATATTGAATCGGACAAACTTATCTTCCGTCCTCCGTACGTATAATATAGACACGCCCGTATATAATGCATGCATATGTTAAAGTATACGAGGAGGTGGGGCGGTCGAGTTCTGCAGGAGTCCGTGCACCGCCGCGCCCGCGCTGGTGGTGAATTAATTAATATCTTCCGTGTGTGCGATTACACTGCTGATACCAATGCGACAGTTGGTTTTGGTATACATACGACTCCGGACAAACCCGCGGGTGCACAATGGCACGTGATTCGGAGATTTGGTGTTCGTGCATAAACTTGCTGTATATGGGGGAGGAATGACGAAACAAACTCGCGGTATCTGCGGTGGCCAGAGGAGATTCAGAGCGCGGCTGACGAGTCCCTCTCTATCGCTCGCCCTTTTTTTTCCGCCCGGTAAACTTCTCGAACGAAATTTAATTAAAGAGACACCGCTGCTCTCCAAAAGTCGAAACTGGGTCTTCGAGCTCGCAGGATTTCTGCTCGAGCGGTGTGCGTGAGAGGAGGAAGGGGGTGCTATGAAAACTAAAGCAGCAAGATTACCGAGCACGCAAGTTTTGCGACGAGAAAGGGGGGGGGGGAGCAGCTTTCCTGCCGAGATTAATGTGAACTAGCGGGCCGAGTTTACGAACAATATCTCAATTAAAATAACAGCCGCGCCGTGGGAGCGAGCGGGGGGTTGACGGGCTGTCGCAGGCTCGGCACGCGTGTGGGTGCGATAGTTGGATCGTAGCGATTTTACATGCTCATCATATCTGAATTTTTATGAGTGACTTTTGGCTGACAGCGAGTGGATACCTGATCGCTCGAAACCGGAGAAAGAGTCTCTTCAAACGGCATTTTGTTTTTCTCTGTCTTCAAGCTACTTTTTGCAAAATAAAGATATATTTTTCTCTCGTTCATGCGAATAACCTGATACTCGTAGAAATTAAGAGAGTTGGTACCATTCCGTTGCAGCATCAGTGAAAAGATTAATCATTACCGAGAAAAGACAAGAAGATAGAAGAATCAGTCGAGAACGATTTTCGGAAATTCAAGATAAGAATCACGAGAGATGGGAACACTTCGGAAGCATATGCAACCCCTTCCAGTTGACCGGTTCCCGTGTAAACATTGACCATCGCGTAATACGTGCGCGCCGCGTGTAATTTGAATAATGACAATAATCTGAGTCCTCCGTTACGGTATAGCTCGCAGGAAAAGGAGGCGAAAAAATAGGAGGGGGCGCGCGCGGTCGCATACGTTTATGTACATGGTATACATGTGTGCTAGTAACGTTTACAGTCGCGCACGTGACGCACGATGATCGCTATCGGCAGTGCCGATCTCACCCCTCCCAACCCGCGCTTCGCGCACTGTTTTTAAATTATTTTTTTCCAGTTTTTTTCTCTACATATACGTTGGTATTTTATCTCTGTGTTTTTTGCACCAGTTATTCGGATAAGTACATAAACGTCCGGAATTTTGCGTTTTTTCTGTTTTTATTTATTGTACATTGTACAGGAATTATAAGTATTTTCGTAATAGAGTAAAGTAAGTGCTACTGATGATTTATATTTTACTCTGAACTCTACGTTTAATAATAGTGCTCGTACATCTGCCAGCTTGCATAGAACAGTTGGTATAGTTCCTGTAGGGCAATGGTCTCCGATCTGAACTGATCTTGGATCGCATCACCAGCAAATTACAAATGCACGCAACAGTAATGCCCCAATAATAAGAAAGTTACCGACCGGTTTAAATTTGGTACCGAAGAATAATTTTTTTTGTTTGTGATATTGATGAACAATTATAAAAACGGAATTCAAAATAATATCGGCCATACAAGCAGTCTCCCTTCAGTCTGAAAAAACACAAAATTTTGAAAATTCCACGACTTCCCAATTTTTGGCGCATCACCTTTTGCAATTTGGTAATTTTTTCTACTTTCGATCGATCCATCCCACACGGCGAAACAAATGTATATTTGTACTCGCTACAGTCTGCTAAATCACCTAAAACATAAACCGCAAAGGTCTATTACAACCCGATCCCGGCTATGTCTTACGATCCAACGAAAGTAATTGGTAACATGTGATACAAAACTTTTCCAATCCCGCAGCCTGCGCGAATCGATACCGTTGCAGTATGCTGATCACAGGATTCCTCGCGTCACCAATGAAATACAAGCGCGACTATTACGTATTCCCAAAAAAGTCGTCGCGGCGCCGACGATTCTTCGACAAAACTTTGCGCGATGTCAAACGGCGTCGAAACTTTTCTTCTCATTCCGCAGCGTTCGGCACCCACTGTCCTCTCCACCCCCGACTCGCTGCACGCTCGGGCGTCCGATGACAAATTCCGCGTAACCGCCGGTGCGCCAATTTTCTCGGGCCAATTGCGGCGCGCCGTCTCCGCTCCGGGTCCCGATGCAGATGGCCTCGCTCGCGCAGCGCCGAGGAGAAAATAAGAGGAGGCGAGCGCGTGCGACTTTTGCGGGGAGGTTGCACGCTGTATACCCATGTATACGTATATCTGTATATACGTGTATCCGCACGCCAGGTGTGCCCGCAGGCTGGCGAGAGAGAGAGAGAAAAGGGGTGCACGAGGATGGAGGTGGACGAGTGCGCGAGAATTAAAATTTTGCTTGCGCGCGACGCTGTCCCCCGAGGCGATTTTCTTTTAGCCATGATGGTGCAGCAGCGGCGGCGGCAGCGGAGCACGAGAGCGCGATTATTACTTTTGGAGCGGGGATTATTACATTCGTCGGCTCGGTTTTCTTTCTCCTTCTGCCTTCGCTCTCTCGCTTCATCATTACTATTATTATCGTCGTTTTTATTATCGTCATCTTTCGCTGCGTCGCAGAGACAGGAGAGCAGTCGTATACGGTTAATTATCTGTAATTGGGGAGGGATGACGGTTTTCAGGGTAAGTCTTTTTTTTTAGAGGTACAAGAATGTTTATGAATTGGATATGTCTGTTTATTTTTTTTTTTTTTGATGAGGAGGAAAAGTACACGTTGCGTGCAAAGTGTATTAAAAAATGGGGTGCAACAGAGTAGCGTGATGGAATCGATTGGAAATGTATTCGATACTTGGAAACGAATCGACGATATCTTAGGGGATATTGCATTTGTATGTACATGAATTTACGAGAGCGCGGCTTGGAAAAAAGAAAAAAAAAAACGGTAATATGGTTTTAAAAAAATTTGCTTCGCTCTGCCGTGGGTGAAAAGCCAGCTCGAGAAACTTTAGCAGACACATGGGAAAACGTCAGAAGTAGCTTGCCTTTAGCGAAAAGGCAGCTCGTTCTTTCGTCCCTTGCGCAAAAACCATGCACGTATGTCTCAAAGGAGGGCTCTCGGAACGCATTAAATATTAAAAAAACGAAAAGAAGAAAAAAAAACCAAAGATCCGGACGTCGAAATGAAAAACGTCCGTCTCCCTCGCAAGCGCGCAAGGACTGCCGACGCAGGACTGGGGCATAAATATACGAGCCCCGCATGCGTGCGCGCGGCAACGGCAACTAGCCCTTTTTCTAATTAAAAAATTTGCATGCCCCTCCCGCAGCGGAAGATCTAAGAAGATTGCAGAAGACAGCGCCTCAAAAGCGCGAGCAGGTGGTTGTCCTTGTCTATACCGCCTCTGCTTCTTCCTCTTCTTCTCCGGGGATCACAAAGGCCGCTCCTCTCTTCCGTTCGAAAGAACGCTAGTGAGTGTATAGTACAGTGCCCACGGAATAGTAGGGGGAAGGTCGGCGGTGAAAAAAATGAACTCGGGGAACCATTTGCTCGCGCTCGTGCGCGCGGTGTGCGTCGTGTGCATTTTCTTGCCGGCGGTGGTGGTGCAAATGAGCAGAGCAGAGAGGGAGAAAGAGTAACGGCCAATGGCAAGTGGCCGCGCATGGTCGCCATTTTTTGTTGTCCGCGTGCCGAGGGAGAGGCGTGGTTTTGCGTTTTCGCGCGGCAGTGCGTTAGTTCGAACTAAAATAAGCTCGTATGTATATACAGTGTTGTTTGCGAAAGCGAGTAATGGATTGTGCACACTGCACGTGCGGAGGAGGAGGAAGAACGCAGTCGGGCGGAAACGACGCTCTCGCTCCTCCCGCGCTGCCGTTGGGTAACTTTGTTGCGGGGGGAGAGCGTGCAGCGAGCGCAATTTGAAGCTATACGCGCAGGGTTATTGTTAGTTTGATTAAAAACATGTATCCCGTGCAAAAAATGTATCGAACCATCCAGAAAGTTTATAATGACGCATAATTATTTTTAAAAAGTTGTCATTTGTATCGTTCTCTCGCTTGCCCGGTAAGTACGACACCCATAATTGTTCACACGTCGCAGACTTGTAGATAACGGAGATAGTCACGAGTTCGGAACCTCGACGAGAGTTCATCTTCCTATCACCCGCCCCACATAGCCGGACTCTTGAAGGTGATTTGCTTGCTTGAATGTAATTTACACACCACATCCTCGTACTTTCTTCACCAATTTCGTTGATATCAAGATATATTTTTTTTTTTTCTAATAAGTTTAAGTAAGACAACTTATGTCGGAATGCCTCTATAGTTTCTCGTTTTGATTGATTCGGTTTCTGAATTCAGCAATGGAAATCGAAAACACTGAGAAACTGTTTTTTTTTTCGAAGCGAAAAATTCGATTGGTATATTTCACAATATTTTTCTACCAAAACCGTCGATCGTTGTGCGCAATCAGATGAAATTCGAGTAGCGTTGGCTCCCGCGACACTTGAAATTCTCACTCATCCCAACAAATATCCAGCACCCCCAAACGTTTACTTGCCGAGCCCAATAATCGAAACCTCGCCACTGAACCGGAACGCAAAACCCCTTTCCCCCGTCATCCTCCATCACCCAACTTCTCCGAAAGAGAGAGCACAATACACCGAGTCGCCGCAAAATCCAGACCCTTGCCCCCCTCTGCTGCTCGCAGCTTCCTCCCTTCCCCACCACTGCTGCACACAAATTAAAAACCTCAAAAAAAAAAAAAAAAAAAAAAAAGTACAGAAGAGCCAAAGACGAGGCGTGGATCGCACAAAAACCCGGGGGGCTCGCGCACAATGCCGTCCGCCGAATTTCTCGGCCGCAGAGCGACAATCGGCATACATCATCATCGATCAACCTCCCCACCGCTTCTTCTCTCTCTCTCTCTCTCAGCCGGAATTGATACGTGAATTTTCAATAGACGACGCCCTGGCTCGAGTCGGACACACGCGGAGCTGCTGCCGCGCGATCTCCCTCCGGCGTCCCAGTCCCGACGCGCTCCTCTCGACCCTCCGGCTTTTTTGCGCGCCGAATCGTGCCCGGGACATTAAACACCCCTTTCGATCGATATACACACCGTACTTTGGCATCCACTGGGAGCTCCATACCAAATTAGCGCGCGGTCGAGCGTAAAGAGCTAGCCGGTCGCGGCGACCGTACATATATATAATATATACGACGACGAGGAAGGAGAGGTGTCGAAGCGACCGCTGCCGCGAAAACCATCACCTCCTCCTGCTCGTGTATAGTGCTGCTGACTCGTTTTCTTGCTGGGCACAGTTTGCGGCCGGCAGCGGCGAGAAATCAATGCGAGATCGCGACGGACACTGCAGTAATGACGCCGTTCCGGACCGCGGTATCCGCTCTCGTTGCGGGCCGCAAAAAAAAACGTGCTGGTATTTTACGAGGTGTCCCGTGTACTCATCTCGGATTGTTATTAGCTTTACGATTTCCGCGTATACACGTCTGCCGCGGGGTCCGAGGATTGATTTTATTTCCGTCTTTGTAAGGTTCGAGGAGAGTTTCGTCTTTTTGACTCATCTCGAACGAAAGAGGAGTGTATTTTCATGTGGCGTGGAGTACAAGAGCGAGATCCTTATACCTATACGATGCAGTGGCGAGTCATGCAAGCTGGCTTAGAACTTTCGAAACACTAAAAAGAACAAGTAGTAAATTGAGAGAAAAAAAAATAGCATCGTTACAGGCGGATGTGCAGGGTAAAAAAAAAAGGCCCAATAGCATCGGTGCACCTGCGCGTTATTTTCTATCGCAAACACGATTAGTCGAGGATAGAGAGAGAGAGAGAGGGAGCGAAAGCCGCAACCCTTTCGAGTTGCTCTGCAGCAGAGACGACAAAACGATCGAGCCGATCCTCCTTCCCCCCCGACTCACCCATACATACAGCACACGCAGCACAACGAGCCGAGCAAAAGAGAAGAGTATAGACGCGCAACCCAACGTAAAAAACCGAGTACCTACGCTCGCAGAGGCAAGGATCGAGAGAGAGAGAGAGAGAGAAGACAGAGGCCCCGCGAGCCAGAGCAGGGGGAGTCGAAGCTAAGAATGCATGCAGCCGATCCGAGATCGATCCCCGCGAGCCGCTGCATTCGCAACGAGTATTCCAGCTGCCGCGACCGCAGAAAGACGACGGAAGCGGAGATACGCGCCGGCGTATACATTATGACGACGATCGACGAGAACGAGCGCCGGACGACGACGACGACGACGACGGCTGACGATCGTTATAAATCACCGGGGCTTCGGCCTCGGGTATAGTGTATAGACCAGCGCTTTTGCATGCGGGCCGCCGTATGAGGGGCTCTGCCCCCCCCCCCCCCCCCCCCCCCCCCCCCCGGGGGCCGCGGGGGGCGCCCGTGGGGGGGGTGGGGTGCGGGCGGGGGTGTCTGGGCCGGGGGCTCGGTAATTGGTCAATTCGCCCCCCCCCCTTCCCCCCTCCACGGCCCCTTGTGTGTTTTACATCCGAGCGCGCGGAGGCTGGAATTTCGTTGTCCGTTGCAGTAACTTTTTTCCAATTTTTACTTCCATTCCGGTGCTCGCGTATGTGGGTAAACACGATGCACGCGAACACTTTATCCCGAAGCTCTCCAATCACGTTGGGGATCGATGAATGGAGGCGCGCAGCGGGAGCTTTATGCGCCGCATCAAAAATGGGGAATCATTAAAATCGGCTATTCGGCTCTGGCCAACGCGCGAGAGGTTGTTTGGAAAAAAGCCCCCCCTCCAATGCGCGGCTATTTTTCGTCGGGCGACGACTCGAATCCTTTCCAAAAACAGAGCCGAATAGCTCGCATCCATGATGGCAAACAGAGAGTCGTACACTCGCGGTGATGAAACATAGATTTGGTAAAAAAAAAGCTCGTGCAAACAGACGCGCGACGAAAAAAACTCGCGTCCCGATCATACACTGCAGTCGCGGGCCCGATAATATTTGGTACGAAAAATCCCGCGCATCGCCGTCGCCGCATCCATTATTCGCTGTACTGCAGCGAGAGCGGGGACGAGCTCTCTGTTGCCGTCGTCTGGCGAACGCGCGCGCATCCCACGCATAGACTGCGATTGAATAAATGATCCGAAGCGCGTCTGCTGTCCCCCTACCCCCCTCCCCTTAACCACCCCCTGTGTGTATACCTACGCTGTGTATATAGCCTCTCCAGGAGGAAGAATGTAAGTATGGGCACACGTATAATACATGCCCTTACCTCTTCCTTCCCCACGGATGTATATGTACTTACAAAGGGGCCTGTAAGGATCCTGCCGCCTATACGACAAAAGCGCGGGCCAGAACAAACGCACAATGCAGCAGCCGGCTGGTGGGCTATCCCTAACTTATTTATACGTATTACGGATGCATTATGCAGCAGCAGCGGGCTACAGATGTGTGCACGCGCTCCCGAGACGTCGCTGCATCTTTTCGCGTGTGCAGTCTTTCTCTCTCTCTGCCCCTAGTGCAATTTTCAAGCGGCCTATGCCGCGGTGTTGTACGTGCATGCATGCGCGCTGCGGGGT
>JAPYYV010043938.1:6505-17348 GCA_030522625.1 Copidosoma aretas
GGGGGGGGGGGGGCCGGGGGACAAAAAGAGAGCCCCGCTCTCACGAGCCGAGCGGATTTTTGATCGATGTCGGACTTTTATTGCCGTGTACTGTTAATTGATTACCCTGCGTGCAACGGTAAGCGTATATATACGCACCTATAATGCGTAAGTACACGTGCACGCGAACAGACTTTTCTTTCCTTCGGGCATTAATATTTCGCGCAAATAAACTATGAACCGTACGCCACTATGCATAATATATTTATGCCGCGTGCTGGAGTACGGTATAGCGTGATTTATGCAGTATCAAATTTGTCGTGTCGCGGAAATGTTCGGCTAATAGATCGGCATTGAAAATTAATTTGCATCGACCGTACACGTTATTATTCTCCGTAGCAGCATCGAGTAGATAAATCGCATCAACGGGATAATCCCGAAAATCCTCTGTTTTCCAAACTGTACAGGCCGAAAGCCAACACATGCAGATATATAATATACGTGCAGTGTATACGGCATCTATATCATTCACCATGTTCGCGAAATGTGTGCCGCACACGCTCGAAAAGTCGCTGTGTACATTTGGCTTGCCCCTATGATACACGTTCGGCGTGTACATCGTCCGCAAGGCAAAACACCCGCTAATGATCCTGTCTCACGGCCCTCCCTCCATTTTCACCCAACGCCGAGGGACGCGCAAAAATCGAAGAAGAAACAGCACCGGAGGAAAGTCGCGGCGTGACAAAACTCTCGACTCGCACGCGTACGCTATTACAGGTATGTACATACGCACGCGCGGGTTTGCAAATAGAGCGCCGCCATCAATTATCCCGACACGGCGCGCGCCAATCGAGCCGTGTCCGACGATTAGTATTAACGCGCGAGAGGGTGCAAAAGAGTCCCGCGAGCGAGCGCGCGTACACGTGTCGAAAAGCGCGCGCGCGGAGAAATTTGAGATCCAAGCTCCCCCCGCGGCGAGCGACACATCCCGGGCGCTCATCGATCTTTATTAATTGCCGGCGAGCGCGCGGGACTCGTTTGGCAAAATGATTCGCGCGAGCGAGGGGGCGAGAAAAGAAGGCGCGCGAAAACGACCGTGCGGGATATCGACTTTCCTTGACCGTCCCGCGAGTGCTTTCGATTTGTATGCTGATTTTCCCCGCGTGTTCGTCCCCCCCTCCCCGATTTCGGCTAACACGCGGTCTTTACGACGAAGCTGGTGTACAAATCCCCGCGGATCGCTGGTTTTGCGCGCAGGAAGCCGCAACTCCGGTGCTGATTGCCGGCCTGTCGCGGGGCGATTAACCGCCGGAGGGGGGACGTTCTTTTTATTTTTTCAAGCTCGGCGTTGTTCTTCCCGCGGCCGGAATCAACGACCCGGCTTTTCCGATCGCCCCGGGGACACCGCGCGTGCGGGACGACCGCTCCCTCGGCAAAAATCGAGCGACGGCGCTCCTTCATCCGCGCTCGCGCGAGAAAGTTCGCGTCGCGCATTTTGTTTGTGATTTGATTATTAGCGATCCTCGAAAATCGGCGCTCCAATTGTCGCCGCGCGCGTTCCCGCCGCCACCGCCTCGAGAAATCGATGTCGCGCGGGAGCGTACGTCGGGTCGTTTTACGGCTCGAACAGCTGTACAAGCCTGCAGTCCGAAACCGAAAGGCTGGGGGAAAGAGAGGAGCGGTCGTAAAGCGGGGGTTATACCATACTTTTTCCGTCGATTCCGCACGCGCTCGAGCGATCGAGTTTCACCTGCCCGGAGCCGCAAAGCGCTCGCGGGGGGGGGGAAGAGCATTTGCGTGTGTTCGATGCCCGCGCGCGGTGCTCACTCACACGGCGCATCGATCGGCGACGCTGTAGAATTTGAATTCGATTTGAACTTTATTGAGGCCTTGTGGATAACCGTGTCTGGCCCTCAAAGTAGTTATACATTTGAGGAGTACATATTTTTGAATAATTAAAAGAAAAAATACAGAGTAAGAATTTACGGACAAATATCGCATAAATATAGAGATTTTAATAAATATTCGCAGCAAAAGACTTGACAATAGTTTTAAAGAAAATACAATGTAAAATGTACGAACAGTTTCAACATGATTGACGTTGTGATACATGTACTCAAAAAACTAGAAGTACGTACTAGGCTCCACGTACTCCGGGGCTGATTTGACGAACCGGCGCGCGGCGCCTACTTTTTTCGATCCGTTCTCTCGACTGCGTCTAATCTTGGCGCATCTGGGGGGGGGGATCCGAGAACAAGATAATAACGCAGGGTCCCTTTTTCGTAACCCCCCCCCCCCCCCCACACTTGGAAGGGGCGCTGCTCCCGTTTTCGGTTCGCGCAATCGCACCGAGAGCCGTCAATTGCACAACCGAGAAATTAAAATCGATCCGACTAATCGGCCCGCGGGGATATCGATCGGCGTTGCGCAACGGGCGTCCTTTCGGGGCGATGTAATGGCAGGTACAACGTACCGTCCGCTCAGGGGCTTGCGTAAGGCGAAAGATCATCGGCCGATCGTCGGACGACGCGGGGCTTTCGAGAGCGCGATGGGATCTCGGCGGAAATCTTCCCCAAGGGCACTGCCGCGGGTGCGGCGGCCGCCACCGATGGTTAGAGCTCGATGATCCAGCAGCCTGTGGGGAGTTTTTCTTTTTTTCGTGCCTTTGACGAGAGAAAGGCGACGGCGGTGGTTGGTCGGGAGGCTTTACGGCTCGGAGGATAGGGTGTTAGGGTACTGTAAAAACGAAAGTCGCGGAAATAAGGCTCCGGACGAAAGGGAGAGTGGCGCTGATCTCCTTTTTTTTCGGGGATCGTTAAGTGCCTTAATTTTTTTTTTTTTTTTTTTTTCCCTCGACGACGCTGGGGCGCTCGCGGAAGTTTTACGGTTCTTCATTAGCTCTTTCGAAATCTTTTATTGATATGTATGTGCGTACAATAATAATATACGTGTAACGCTGTTGCAGAGGAATAACTTCGGGCCGTCGTTAAACGCTCCCCAGCGCTTGTGTACGCGCCGGGATCTGTAATTACGTTTCCCCCCCCCCGAGCAGTAAGTACGGTGCACCCGTAAAATCACTTTCGTGCCGTCGATGACATTTACGACGCGCGCACGCGCGAGCAATACAGTTTTTACGCTCGGTCTTGCAAAACCAAAAAAAAAAGAAGAGCCGTCAACTCTGTCTTGGATGTTGTCGAAGGCGTCGTCAAAGATGATGGCAAAAGTCGTAGATCGACTACCCTTCACTTTGGCTATTGAAAAAAAGCGCATGTGCGGCGTGGCGGAAAAAAAACCGCGTTCCCGCGATCGAGGAAACAAACTACCAAAGCCCGCAACCTGATACCAGCCGATACTCCGACAATGATGTATCAGGAATGCGCGCTGGGACGTCCCATATATGTATTACGCAAGCGGTCGACTTTCGACTGGTCCATTGACGAGCGAAGGGACAAAACTACGCGACCGCGCGTTGGGCTCTGCGAAAGATTCACTGCAGTTTGTCGAGTCCCTCGGTGTAATATCTTCGAGTTAATGTCGTTAAAATCTTCGAAGGATACGTAAAAAAGAAAAATACCGCCTGTACCAAATTAGAAAACGAAATCAGCGGAGAGCGCGAGAAAACAAAATAAACGCAATATGAAAAAAGCGTATACGCTCTCGCGGTGCCCGAGTTTCTAAATAACGAGCCCCGCCCCTGGGATCGTATCGCGAG
This sequence comes from Copidosoma aretas, assembly GCA_030522625.1. Taxonomy (NCBI): domain Eukaryota; kingdom Metazoa; phylum Arthropoda; class Insecta; order Hymenoptera; family Encyrtidae; genus Copidosoma; species Copidosoma aretas. The sequence continues at coordinate 10,197 of JAPYYV010043938.1, forward strand.
AGAGGTACACCTACTTACCTCGGGAATTAAAAAAAAAAAAAAAAAAACCACCACCACCCACCCGTCGCCCTCCTGGCCCGCCCCCCCCAAACTTTCGCACTGATTCCGATCAAAAACTAAATTTCGCGTATACCTACCTACGAGTCGGAGCAGCCACGAGCGCGAGAGTGAAAAATGTAAGGCCAAGCGTCGTCGTCGCCGCCGCTCGATGTATAATACCCACACGCCGACTTACCCGCACTGCTCGACGCAGGCACAAAAGGAGCGAGAGCAAACATAAGAAGAAGTAGGCGAAAAATAAGAAGTTAATTGGCAGGTTGCGCTTGCGCGCGCGCGCGCGGGCCTCTCGGGGGCCTTGAATAAAAAGCGCTCGGAAATCGCGTTTCCCTCTTACTCGCGCTGCTGTGTATATAGTAGACGCACGCACATTATATTACCTCTTCTTGCGTGCACACGCGTACGCACACTTGTGCGTGCACGGGTATCTCGGGATATGCGGCAGATCGGCATCTAAGGCCTCCGAGCTCCGTATCCCTGTCCATACTATGCGTCGACGCGCATAATTACGCCGCCCCGAGAGACGAGTAAAGGATGCGGAGCTCCTTTCGCGGCTTGTGATACTCACGCGCGCGTCCGTCCGTCCATCCGAGGAAGGGACCGAGTAGAAGAAAGAGTTTTTCAACGACCCATTTTTCAGCACGAGAAATCCGTCCGGGGATGCGAGGCGGGTATTTTTTAAATTAAAAAAGGGGTGGGGCGAGATGGATCAACGATATTCGGAAGAAACAAAGAAAATTGAAAAACTCGCGCGATTCAGTCTCGCGAAACACTCGATTGTATACTCACACGTGTGTAAATACATTATACATACAAACTCGAATCGAAGCATTCCACGGATCGTAAGGAGAGCAGATCTATACATACGAGTTGGCAATCGCGGCAACGGGTGCAGACTGCGTGGCACTTCGCAAGAGTCAACCGACTGCTCTCCCTCGTGCTGGCGTAGGTATGCATTAAATGTGTATACTTAATACTTATATTTATATATACATACACCCACGATGAACGCAAATATACGGCTGGCTGGCTCGCGAGTCGCGCCCGTACAGGCCGCCTCTAAAAATAGCCATCGGCACAAATAAAATAGCGCGCGCCTTTACGAAATATATATATATATATATATATATCCCCCAACGCGTACCCTATATCCATATGTATAGGTATACCAAACGTTCGACCGATTCTCGCATTTTTTTTTACTCTGCCTGTATTAAACATAAAAAAAGTTAATCGTCACTCCTCGCGTTCGGACACTGTATAAATTTTACCTATCTCCAGATTTCTTCAGCTATACACGACACCACGATCTCGCCAAAACGCTAACGACGAAGCTACCGTGTGTATAAATATACGATCGAGCTACCATGTCTCTTCGATCTCACACACCGTACGGGTACAACAACAGCCCGCTCGTCGTTATAACTTTCGAATTTTCCCCTCACCGGAGGAAGCCTACAGCAGCAGCAGCAGCGACGCTCGTGATAACTCAATTTTTTGCCGATGGCTCGATCTTATCCCTCCCACGATCGGCTCTAAAAGCCGAAACCGCTAGGCTTCCGCCGCTCCCCCTACGCTTCAGGTATACGCACACAGGCGTACAATATAATAACCCGCTCGTTGGAACGTATATACAAGGTTACAGTATAGCGTGGGTTGATACGGAGGTAGGCGTCGTTGCAACAATCATCATCAAGCCCGGGCCTTTCCACGCAAGTGCAGCTCGCTATCCTCTCCGCGCTACAGCTCCTACACACATACAGCGGGGAGCAACTCGGCCGCGAGGCATCGGAGGCAGTCCGCGCGCGTCGATACCGATCTGAAATATCCTCGCGCTAAATGGCTCCCGACGCGCCCCCCCCCCCCCCCCCCCCCCCCCCCCCCCCCGCCCGAGACAGTGCTTCCTCCCCCTCTCTCTCTCTATTATAAATGTACAGATATCCGTCGTGGTTATCGCCACCGCTGTACAGTCCGCCGGCAGCCGCGGGGAGCGCCGATCGATGCGCTATTGAAAGCATATTATACGCACGGCTCGGGCTACCGAGCGCGGGATTTCGAGATCGGTATGGCGAAGACCGGCGCGATTATTATTATTATTATTATTATTATTATTTTTTTTTTTTTCCCCAAGAGACGGACGAAAACATGCGTATTGTACATTTTATTCGCTCCGCGCCCTTATGTTTTTGGGGGAATCCCACACGCCACATCGTACCGAGTAAAATTAGTCAGAGCCATCGATGCCGTTGTCGGGAATTCCCCCGTAGATTCACGCGGAGCGAACGACCCCCACAGAACTAGCGTCGAAGAAGTCGATCGATACTTTTTTTTTTCCTCTGAACTCACTCGTGGGTCGCGGACTGTATCGTTAATCACTATCTTGATGACGATCTTCGCGATGATTTATGGATCGTTACAGAGCTTTCCGACATCGAACGACACCACTGTGTCCAAATACCAAAATATCTTCCAAACAATTCGGCGAAAACGTCGGCGCAATACCAGCCGCGCCCTCGATACCCAATGACTCGGGTGGGGGAAAAAAAAAAGGGGGGGGGGGGTCTATCAAAGCGCGCCGCTAATTGCGCCCGCGTCTTCCCCGAGGATAGTCCCGCAAGTGCAACCCGACGGCCTCGGGGACACAGCAGCGGTATATGTATACCCCGCGAGATTCCTCGGTACATTATACAGGCGGGGAGGAGAACCGGTCGCCATAAATCCACCAGCCGTGAATTTTCGTGCGAGCGGGGCAAGGCCGGGCTCTGCTTGGGACGCGGACAGTAAGTGCAGTATACGGGCTGCTGCTGCCGCATTGGGCTCTTCTGGTGTATTAGGAGGCGTTGGGGAGCCGATCCTCGCACGAGAGCCCCTCTCGGAGATAATCGATTCGATGGCTCTATTCGGGGCTCATTCTTGTTTGGTTCGCGAAATTTTCTCATTCTCTTTTTTTCGGGTACAGCCAATTACTTTTTCCAACGCTATCCAATTTATACCAGAACGTTTCTCTCCCGTGCATGTGTATGTGTTATTAGCGCGCTTTTATGCACCCATGCATAACATATCCTGAATAGGATACCTTTTCATTAGGTCGTGCAATTAATTTCTGCACGTGCTCGATATCATGAAAACACACACACACACACTGAAATTTGTTTTACACCTCGCACATGAGCGCGCGCGTGCGTATGTGCACTGAAAATTGCGATACTCAATCTCCCTTCCTTCCTTCCTTCCTCCCTTCCTCCGCCTCCTCCTCCCCTTGCCGGTATTTAAATTGAAACTCACACGCGCGCCCAATAAGTCTCTCGCGCTCGATACTTACTCACTTGATACCGCGAGAATTTTTCGCCCGATTGAATTTTCCATCGATTCGAACGGGCAATTATGAGCCTCCTTTATTAAGCCCCCCCCCCCCTTCTTCTTTCCCCCGATGTAATTCTCTCTCTCTCTCTCTCTCTCTTGAAATCCAATTTATTCATAAGCTTTCTCCGATCCATAAACATTAGCGGATAAACAAGCCGGTCGTTGCCGTTGTGATTTGCAATATTTGTAAATCATAATTCCCGCCCATACCGCGTCGTACTTTTACAATACATTCACGCACGGCGATTCCTTCTGCCTCGTGCATGTATCCTCGCGCACAACCTGCAGCGCGCGTCGCCAACGCCTTTCGGCCAGCGGCGGGCATCGGTGCACGATGGTACAATACACAAGCGCTCGATCCGCCGTGCGCACAAGCGGGGCAATATCGATTCCAATGGCCGGTCCCATTACACGAACGATCGCGCCTGCGTGGTGGCGCTGACTTTTGTAATTGCGACGATTATCGACGCCGCGATCGTGCCCGCGCAAACATCCGATCGGCGCGATTTGTCCGTCTCGGGTGTCCCCGCGCGCGCGCGCCTCCGATCTTTCGGATTTCTCGCTCGGCGACTTTCCAACCGTCATCGTTCGTCGTTTTTCCGTGCACGCTGTACGGTTGCTGCGCCGCGATCGCGCATGTTGGCGTGGATCACAAAAACAGGATCGCATCGATCTCCTTGGGTCTGAGAATCGCCCGGGGGCCAGAAAGTTCGCGCTCGAAAAGGCGGGGTCGGCCGGTAAAATCGGATCAGGGGGGGGGGATAGAATCGATTCCGCCGTTGGCCATCTCGGCTCCCGCGTATACACCCTCGTTCGAGGTGCTGCCCGTACTCTCTTTCGCCGCCCCGCGTTACCCGGAAAACCTGGCCGCGGCGAAGCCGAGTGTTTTCCTTCGAAATTACTTTGAAAATTAGCTTTGCGCGTGATAAATCACGTCGAAAGTGTACGAAGCAACAACACCGCCAGTTGGCACCGCGGCTCGGAAATCGTACGTCTCGTCGCGATCGAACGGGGAGACCTCGGCCCGAGACAAATAGAGTTTCGGGACTGCGTGCAACAGCGGTCGGGTCGAATAATAACGCGGCATCGCTTTCTATGACCGCTCGTCGATCACGACTGATTTTCCATCCGACAACCTCGTGTCGATGCGTCCGCCGTAGTATCTCCGTTGTTTGCCTCGATGAAATATCCCGTGTAATTTTTTTTTTTCCTACCGTCGCTTCCAGATCGACTGATGGATCCTTCGAACGAGGAAAACGCTTCGGAGCTATACAGTCGTAGGCCGCGCCGACACCCGATTCCGATCCACGACAGCCACCGACCACCCGCGATTTAATAAACGACGAGGACGCTGATGGTGACGGTAATTATACCAGAAGCGGTGAGAATGACGGATGCCCGCGCTGATGGAAACACGCCGGGGAGTCCTCGGGCCGATTGTGGAAAGCGTCGGGAAAAAGTTTCGAAAGCAGCCGCCATCACCGCGGGAAAGGCGGCACCCGCGCTGCAAACTTTTCGCGGTGCGGATCGTGGCCGTGAAAGTGTCGGGGACACCGAGCAGTATCAAGCGCGTGTCGCGCGGGATTGCCCGAATTCGGCGGCTCGTTTCGAAATGAGCGCGTGCATGCGCGGGGGTTCTTTTTTTTCGGGGAAAAGAAAAAAACCGCCTCTCGCGTAAAATTACCGCCGGTGGTTAGGGCAATCGGGCAATATTGATCTCGTTCCCAACAACCCCCCCCCCCCCCCCCCCCCCCCCCCCCCCCCCCCACCCCCCCCCCCCGCCCCCCGCGCCCCTCCCCCATCCTAACAAACTGTGCATTGGCATCGGCGAAAAAAAATGAAAAAAAGAAAAAAGAAGCGTAGACGAAGCATCAAGTCGGGCAATCGAACTGTTTGCACAAACAATTAGCCAGCATATATATATGCAGCATGCAAATAATGAGGGCATCACGCAATCGGCCAATCGGACGCATCAGGGACGGCACTTGAGCGATTGATTGTCTCGAGTCGCACTGCTGCAGTCCCGCATAATACTGCGCGCGCCAGCCGTACGAGTTTAGTCCTATTATACTATGCGGGCAGGACACTATGGATAAAGAGTGCGCCCCCGGTCTTCTCTGGCTTTCATTGTACAACAGTGTGGAGAAGGGCTCGATTGATCGAGGTTCATGAGGAGGACGCTTGAAAATTTATTTTTCAACACTGCCGGTCGATCGTCACGATCGCGGGTCCGGGTAGGTTATTTTTGCCGCAACCGTGGTCGATGTATCCATCCATTTCGTAAAAGACTTCGAAACGTTGTATACAAAAGCACCGAGCGCTCTCTCGGATTTTTCATACCAACGGACAATTTTAACGATACACGCGGATACTAATAAGCTATAGTTTTATAATCGCGTAATATACAGATGTTGGTGTACAACGAGAGAGCTACGACGTCTACTGCCCGATAGGCATAACTCGTACGTAAGATTACATCGACGCGCGATTTTTTTTTTTTTTTTTTTTCGTCTTCCCCTCCTCCTATTTAAATGTACGAGTAAGTATTATACCAAAGAGTGCCAAGCTGCAGTGGGCTCTCTGTTATGAGCCGCATTATCTTGTATTACAACGCCGACCATTAAGATATCCGATTTCGCGTCGTGCTTTTCTTCAATTACACAATCAGAAAAACAAATCGTAACTTCCTCGTACGCCGACATTTCGATCCTATATATGTATATACGCATACGTATTGGTATACGCTACGTTATATTATACGTATACCCAATCACCGTACTTATAGGCTACAACGGTTCGACATTTTTTATCATTTTCACTCGAGTCGCGTATGATATATGCACTCTCCCAGCCGAACCTCGATCTTTTCTTTTCTTTCGAAATCCTAATCGAAATTAAAAGACTAGCGCTGCACTAGCCGAGAAATCGCATGGTGAGCCACCAGGAAGTGATCGCTAGTCCGTGATCCGCATTTGGTTTAAGTATATCGATGTACATGTATACTTTGTGTGTATCCGTATATATATATATATATATATATATATATATATATATAATTACGTATACTTATACAATGGACAACCACAGTGTACAAGCATGTACACAAACGGAGCTCTCTTTGCATACGTAGCGCTGTTATAAGATCTTCATGTACAAACACACTTTACGTACTTGTCTTTCCGCTCTTTTCATAGCTCCAAATAATTTCCACTCTTCGTCTTCGGCAGAACTTTTCATTCATTTTACTTCAATCGCACTTATTTTAACTTATTAGAGGAACAACATAAAATTCTGGAAATAATACAGCGGACTAACTCATCCTCCAACATTCAGTCACCTGCTGTGTGAAAAAAAAAAAAAAAACCTATGAACAGGTATACATATACTTTCCAGCTCACAAAAAACATCAGACCCTTCCACTTATAGGACACAAACCGCACATGCACACCCAACAAAAAAGCCCATCACTCCCGACACTGGAGCCAATAAAGCAACAAGTAAGACACACGCACACAAACATATATATATATATATATATCCCCATCGGCACGTCATCCCCCGTTCGACAGTTATTCCCCGTTTTTTTTTGCGCGACCCAGACAAGACGCACGAAAGAGAACGTATATATAATATATCTCACGCGCCCATTACCGGCAAACATTTCTCATTTCGGCGAGTCCCCCGCATACGGTTGACCCCTTCGTCCTCCTTCGTCTGGTCTGCGCATGCATC
>JAPYYV010043980.1:0-17783 GCA_030522625.1 Copidosoma aretas
CTGTATACATATACACGAGCCGTTGCGCGCATCTTACACCCTGCACGCGCTGCGGCCGTTCCGTTTGGCGTCCCTGTTATTTCGTGCCGCGCGTGTGTATACAGAGCCAAGGAGGAGAAGGAGAACGGCTCGCACACCGGAATAGAAAAACAAAAATAATTTCCCTGGCCGAGTCGACGGCGGCTCGGGACCGCTTCGAGCATGGTACAATAATGCTGTGACAGAAGGTGGGAGGAGGACGCGGCGAAAACGGGATTATGACGATGCAACAACGACAAGAGAGCCGTAATTGCCGGGGGTGGCGGAGCGCGGCTTTTTGATGCCGAGCCCGATCGGCCGAATACGCGAGCTTGCGTATACAATGTACAACCCGCGCGATGCGTAATACATGACGTCATGTGTATAATGTATGAAGTGTGTTACGGGGCACTCGGGTGCGCGCCTTCCCCATCGATGCAGGTTATAATAATACGTACGGTGGCAGCGCGATGGATCGTTTACCGCGCGTCGTCCGAAGGGGGAGGGAGAGCTTTCATCGACGTCAAGAAGAAGGGCCTCCTCCTCCTCCTCCTCTCTCATTATATTATATACACACGACTCTTGAAGCGCGTACAACCTACCTACAGTGGAAACGGCTATTCTCGTCGCCGGGTTTGGTTGATGCCGTTGCACAATGGTACACAAGGTATACACACCATCTGCGGTCTGCACAATATGTATACATGCATACCGAGAATGAGCAACTAGCACAACACACTCGGCTCTTTCAGATAACTCGATGGGCGGCTGGTGATGCTGCCGCAGCGGCAGTGCTCCACTATGCGTTTAGCGTTTACAAACGCGTGCTCGGTGCCACCGTGTTCTATATTCTATTTTTACGAGGGATGCTTTTCTCTTTCTCACTTCGGTGCACTGCACTGCCTACTCTCCACGTAGCCGTCGTAGTCGTCGTCGTCGTCGTCATCATCATCATCATCATCCTCATTGCAGCTCTCGCGCTCTAGCACTCTTTTTCCCCTCCCCCCGTCTCAGCTCCGCGCCACCAACGCGCGTTGCGCGCTTTCTAAAAATACGGACCCGCAAGCGCGTTTATTAGCTTCGAATTTGATCTCGCTTCACCCACTCCACTCCCTTTCTTGTGGATTTTTGTTTTCGAAAGACCCGGCCGCCGAAAAAAAAAAAAAAAAAAAAAAAAAAAACGGGCCTCATCCCGCCCCTCCTTAAACAAAAAAAACCCCTCTCGCCAAATGCTCGCTCGGTTCATTTATTTCCGAAATACCTGTACACTACTGTTACTACTAAGCCCCATCATATTATAAGGTACATGTATATTACACGCGACTCTCCCGGATTTGCATATATGCAAATATTATCGCGTTGTCGAGGAGCCGTGGGCAATAAATACATCGCTTTTTGCCTACATTATTTTAAATATCGAGTGTTGCCGGTATATACACCATGATAATATGCTCATTGCTTATATTGCCCAATAACGCGCGCAAAGACGAAAAAAAAAAAAGAGAAAAGGAGAAAGAGAAGAAATTTTAATGAAGAAAAACGGTACATTCGTACATATAATACATAATATTATCTTACTTTCGTGTATATTATACGCGTACTACATATTACTGCGTGTATCATAATATACGGTTACCGAAATCGCGTCCAGCTGCCAATGACGAGAGTCCCACGTTCCAGCTTATACAACATTATTATTATACGTTTGTATGAACATGTACATATTATATCGTGGTATGGTTGATCGAGGAGGAGCAAAGAGCAAATACCCACTATATACGACACAACGAGCATTAATTTAGTCACTTGTCCCGCGCGCGAGGCTCACGCGAGAGCGAAATATTCAATAAAACGGCGGCCGGGCGTTTAGACCGGGACGACGACGGCATCAGTTATAATAAGTAAGCCATCAGCCATGTATATACACGCGTGTACATTATAATATATACGTGTATAAGTTGTGCACGCACTTCGCTACACACGCCCGAATTCTTTTTTCGGCTGGCTTACTTTTTAGATCCTATACATGTACGTATTATACGTTGCGTCTCGGCACAACAACAACCGCTCGTGATTCACGACGAAGAAGAAGAAGAAGACCAGCGCAGGGGACGGGGTGCTGCGCGCTGGAACGATTGGCCGCGCATTCCTCTAATCTTCGCGAGTCTCTCGCTTCTTGATCCCCATTGTCATGGCCGAGCTTTTTTCGAATCGTGCGTCCGAGTTTCTTTTTGAACTTTCGAGGAGGGACGATTTCCGATTGATCGATACAGAGCTTTCGCGTGCATCCATGCGATTGTTTGAATCGATTGTTGGGCGGCTTGTATGTATCACCGGTTTCCGTGTACAGTAATTTCGATGAATTTCAAGTCTGGACCCTGAAAATTAGCCAACGCTGCTTTTCCCGAAAAATTATAGAACCGCTATTCGTCACACATATTACAAGCACGCACGCCGTATGTATTATAATCGGAAGAATTCATCAACTGCTCGAATTGACATCGTACACTCGCGGCTATAATGTATGAAACACCTATACATATAATTAAGTAGCTGTATGGTCGAGAAAATCAGCCACACCTGTTGCCTTGTAAATATACAAACGAAAGTATGAAGAAAACACAGCGAGCGACGACGAGCTCCCAACCTCGGTAAAAGAGAGAGAGAGAGAGAGAGAGAGAGAGAAAAGGCAAGCTCGTGAAATTAATTGCTTTGACCAGACGGGCGCGTTCATACTTACCGGTTATCATCAATAATAATGACAATAGCGACGACGACAATGTCGAGGAAAACAAAAACGACTCTACGACGACTATGTGCACGAAAAGTGGAATAATTAAAAAGAAGCAAAAACTCATTTACGATTCCGTGAATCGTTCGCGAGGCAGCTAGTGCACGTTGACTGCACGTAGTATACAGATATATTATACCGATACATTGATTATTTGTTAAACGATATTGAATTGAAGAACTATACTTCGGAGCGATGCATGCGCGGACGAATTTTCGGATCGAGTACAGAATGGAGGCTCCGAGAGACGACGATAATCGTGAGACATTTCGTGCCAGCGAATAATGGTAAAAGAGTGTTATAAGTTACGGAGGAATCAATGACAGTGCACAAGGATCGAGTGAGACGCTGACGCACGCGCGAGCCTCGCGTTTAATCCCTGTACGCGCACAAAAACACATTCGCGCGATACACTCATACATATATACACGTATGGTGTGCACAAAAGGGTGGACATAATATATGCTGCGAGCGGGCATATTATCATTATACGCACAACTAACGCAATAACCATCGCGGCGAGGGAAGAAATAATAACGTATAAGTACGCGCACCCGCCCACGCGTTCGCGTTAAATAATAGCCGCTACGCGTGATGCGCAGTATGCGCACCGCCTCTGCATCGTGGTATTATATAGATATTGCAGGCTTAATCGTTGGCGTCTCGGTGCCGTGTACCAATAAAAGCGCGCGTTTCTCTCGCACCACAACGGGATGTTGATTCCCATTCCTGGCCCTCGCGCCCTCCAAAAACGATTCGAACACCATACTCGCCTCTTTCCCCTTGTTTCATCCGTCAGTCATACCATCGCCTACACACACACGCATACAAGTGGATATAGAGCCAAATGGGCAGTTTTGTGCGGTGCGGAGCGAAAGTCCCCCGTATGTACATCATAATATTCGTGTACGGTGGTCCCCTTGTGTTATATACCGTGTGCGTATTAAACGGCGCCGCGCTGATTCCCATCGAGCCGTGTGTATTATATTATACAGGTATATGTAATACTATTAATCACAAGAAAGCCGGTACGCACTAATTAAGTTGTAAGGACGATAATGTCGGTGGATCGGCATTTCGGGAAGAACGGGCGCATCGCACGCTCGCCGAGATGGACAATACGCGCAAACGTACAATTGTATTTATAGAGCGAACGGGTGGGTGGCTAAAACACGGCGCGCGAGCGTATATACCTATATACTAGCCAGGAGTAGCTGTACAGAGTGGGCGCGTGAGTAAAAATATGGGCGGACGCGCTCTCGTGTACAACGCGAGCTGCTGCGGCAGAACGAGGCCCCTCGTTCCGTGGAAAAAAGTTGTAATCCGATACTACGACGACGACGACGACGGTGTATAGTGTCCCCGACTCGCCGATTAATTCGTTCGGAGTGCAGGCGCGGAAGATGACGAGGAAGAGACGGACGGACCGAGGGCGTTTGCAGAAGTCGCCCCGGGGGGGGGGGGGGGGGGGGAGTACGCGGGAGGGTTCCCCCTGGTCCCCACCCGCCGGGGAAGGGCCGAGCATCAGCGGAGGGAGGGACGGAGACGAGGCAATAACGAAGACGTTCGTCGCGTCAAAAAACGCGTTTACTTTTAATCCCCCCCCCCGAGCCTGAAACACGGCTTGCATCAGCTGGCAATACTTTCTTACGCTGCACCATCGAAAATACATCTGTACCATATTGTATACGGGTGCGCGTGCGCGTGCGAGCTAAATAATTGCCTCGAGACTTTCAATGAGCGAATTCGCGAATAAATTCATTAAGATAATTTCAGCCGGGCCCCGTTGATAATTTAAGGCCGTCGTTAAATCTCCCTCCCGCTCTCCTTCCTTCCTCCGTGCGGGATACTTTTGCGCGTGTGTGTTTGAATCGAAAAATTTGCACTTTTTATGAATAAACGGCGGAAAAGGCGTCTGTATGGGTACGGCTTGATATAGTACACGCGCGTCCGCACCGCAGTAGTGCAATAACGGCGTGTATAGAATATACGTGTACGGGAATGGAGATGAAGGACTCGGATACGTCGAAAAGTGAGGTATCGTGCTAGGGATGTATGGATTCGCGAAGGAGTATGTTACACCGAGGTCGCGGCTCTTTTCGACGATGCAGGAAAACAAATCGTGTCATCATTATTGACCGAGGAAGGAACCGAGGCTTCCTTGAGTTCTTTCTTTTTTCGCGTGACGGATGAAAATCGCATCGCGTCCATGATGCGGGGCCACCGATGAAACGGGAAAGAGTCATCGAGCCCAAGTCCTGTGCACACACTCCACATACGTATATATAGATCAATAGGAAGCAGAAGAGGGAAAGAGCGGACAGGCATCAGTATATATACGGACAGATATACAGTAGGGGGCCGCTGTCTATCAGCGTCAGCGACGAATTGCGGTAAATCTTCGCTAATGAGATATCCGCTCCTTTTTTCCCCCTTTCTTATGGCGTCTACTTTTCTTTTTTTTTTCTTTTTTTTCTTCATAGGTATATCCTTTCCCTGTATATTATAGGCTCAGCTTTACCATTCGTAACGTGCAGCCTCTATCTTATAATGCTCCCGGTTCTCTTAATTGGGATCCATGAAGTACGAGTATTACGTACAAAAAGAAAAGCGTTCCATATAACTTTCTCCCGCGTGATCTGCCATTACGACAGAATGGAGTGGTACAAAAATATATATCCTTTCGTCCGATGAGCAATAAATTTGACGTTTTGCTACAAGTGGAAGCGCGACTGATCCTTTATTACAAAACTCGTCCAGTTCAGAAGCATCAGTCTCCGTACAGCTTTTGCTCCTCGTATATCTTTGCGACTCTCATCGCCGAGTGTCGAGCTGCAGCATCAGGTCGCGCGGGCAATTCCACCGCACAATATGGCACAATCATCGCGCTGCACTGCAACTCGAGTGTACATATGCGTACAAAGCCATTGTGTTGGGCAGCAAAAATAATACGTATTCATTCCTACTTACCCACGAGTCGAGTAGAAAGTCCATAGGAGATTGAAGAGGAGGAGGAGGAGGTATTTTCGATGAATAATAACGCGCTGAATTTTCCGAGCCGAGTAAGAGCTGCTGCGGTGCGTGGGCCGAAAAAAGACGTGTGCGCGTTTGTGTACGAGCGTGTGGGCAATTACACCGCGTTGCGCAAAGAGAGTCGCGAGGAAGAAAGAGAGTTGAGCTACGAGGCATTGTATTATTATATACACACCTACTGAACCGATCCATGGAAGGGAGGAGGACGGAGGGCCGGGCGAGATTAATCAGCCATTAAAGTCAGTGCTCGCACAATAACGAGTTTGATAATCGTGTCACGTGTTAGCGTGTTGCTGTTGTTGCAGTGCGTTCGTACGCGTGTGTACAATTGCACTTATTATATCGCCTATGTATATGCGTATGCTCACCAATGCGTTATAATAGAAAGGTATACAAAAATACCCACGCGCGCATAACAGCAGCAGAGAGATGGAGAAAGAGCGTATAGGGAAAAGAGCTGCAGCCGGGGGGGGGGGGGGGGGGGGGGGGCCAACCGCTACTATATAGCTATACACGCTGGTTAATGTCTTGAAAAACTGGGAGCCTTGGTACCGGTACCTCGCAACATACGAGCAATAAGTCGGAGTTCGTATACAGAGGCGGAGCTTATCTCGCTTCCTCTGCATCAGCTGCAGCCCTGGGGCTCTGTGCGTGTATATGTATTTATTGCGCTACAGTGCTCTCGACTGCGGCACCCGACCATACGCTAAAGTATGTCTATATATTATACTTTAGCGTATAGTCGGGTGCCGCAGTCGAGAGCACTGTTGCGCTACCTACGTGCGGTGCATTATACGACGTATTATTTTTCTCGCCGGTATAATATGCGCGCCTATAGGTACTGGCGAGACTGCGTAAAGGTACGAGGAGATCTGAAAAATGCGTGGGTCGGTTGTACGTCGGAGGCACAGTGTTTGCAGAACAGTGAGTTAATTTGTGGGAAGAGGACTGATTTGTTTTTACGTACTTCAAATACATTTGATTCGTTTTTCCTCTCGAACGCGATACTCGGGGGTTTGTTGTAGGTTTTTTCGTTTGTATCGTTTTGCACGAAAAATTTCCAAAGCACAATTGTCTTTTGCACGCATGCACGATTGATTGCGGTATTTTGACAAGTTTTCGTGCAAATGCCCCACATTTTTCGGAAAACTTTTCATCGAGCTGATCCAACTCGGTTCGGACAAAACTTTGTCAACCTTTGGATCGACAACATTTTTGTTTTAAATCATCGATGGTCATACAAAAGTCAACGAAGTAAAATTACTCGAACCCATAACTCGATCGAGTAGACCCTCTTGAAGCTAATATTGTTGATCCATGATTCCGCTCGGCTCTCCTCTAATGCGCTACAGTACATACTCATAGTTTTTAGCGAGAGGCCGTGTCATATAGCGCAGCGCACGCGACACCTTTTAGCGCATCAGTAACGTACATGCAGAGCGACGAGCGACAGACAGACAGTTGCACCGCAAAGCGCAGCGCTCCCAACTAGAAATAATGCGCTCGAGCATTAGCGAGCCATATATACAAGCTGTACATACATATGACTACACGCAAGCGCGACTATACTCCGCAGCACCGCTGATGCTCTCTCTCTCTCTCTCTCCGTGTATATTTTTATCAACGGAAGTGCGTCGTCGGTTGCCTGACTGCGCATTCCTCCACCTCCGTATACCATCTTCTCGCGCGGTAATATACCGAATACTATGCTCTCGCGTCGACGAAAACGACGACTGCTCTACCGCTGGAGAACCAAAATGCTGTGTTAGCGAGCGGCGCACGATTCGCGCATCGCACTTTTTACTTGTGCGTACTCCTCCCCCATCTCCGCGCGTCTCCGCCGAATCGTATTTTTACACTCGCGGCTCTGGTGAGGAAAAAAAAAAGGTCCCCTCGCTCGGGGTCGCGCTCTCGTGTACTGCGCGTGCACGCTGCAGGCGTCCGTCGTCGCGAACCGCATCCCGCACTCGGCCGAGCCCCGGTGTGATTTGTTTTTCTCGTGCATAATGGACCGGCTCCGCTCGCGGACGGTATTCCATGCGCCTGGTGGTGCCTTCGCGCTCTGGTGCCCCGTTTGCAGCGACAATAATCGCACCCTGAACCAGCGGCCGCGCTCGCCTGTCGTGAAAAATTCCACGATCCACCGGCTCTACCCTCCAAGCGTGCACCGGCGCAAGCTCCTTTACCGACGATCATCATCATTGTTGATAACAACTCGTGCGGTCGATCAAGCGACGGAGTAATCGATG
The DNA here is from genome assembly GCA_030522625.1 of Copidosoma aretas. Classification (NCBI taxonomy): domain Eukaryota; kingdom Metazoa; phylum Arthropoda; class Insecta; order Hymenoptera; family Encyrtidae; genus Copidosoma; species Copidosoma aretas. The sequence continues at coordinate 8,092 of JAPYYV010043980.1, forward strand.
TACTCAAAGAGAACGAATATCGTAGCGACTCGGTGCATCGGACTCTACATACGTTCGCAGAGTATACTCGATGGATCAATACACGCAGAGCCGACGGATCGCAGGTATACAGCGTAGTACTATCATATGGACGCACGAGTGTATATGCCGACAGGGGAGGAAGGAGGCCCTTTGTTCCCGCATTTTTCGCCGATCAGCACCGGCCAGCCGCTACGAAACCGGGGGTCAGAGGGGGTGGTCGGGAAAAATCGGCAACTATCGATCGGCGCGATCGGCACGAGAAGAGAAAGTGTCGCGGAATTTCGCGTGGGCAAGAACGGGGCGAGGCGGAGAGACGGGCCGGGCGTCAGGCTGCTGCTGCGCAGGCATCGATTGTCGAGAAACAACGCGGGCTCGGGCCGCCGCGAACGGGAGAGTTGGTACTCGTACACAGATATATTACATGGAAATAGGAGAGAGGAAAGGAAGGCTGCGGCGACGGAGGGACAGGCTTGCCTAATGCGCTTCTCGTCTTTGAATACAATGCACGCACGTCGAACGCTTTTATAAGTATATACCCAACTCTGTATATCCGTGGAGTAAGTGGGCGAGTACATATTTATACAGCCAGGCTGACTTACGGACAGATGGATGGATTTTTAATGTGTGGGTATAGAGTAGCCAGCTAACGACGACGACAACTACAGAGGTCGGCTTTTAGCAAAAAAGAGAAAAGGAGAGAAGCCATGCATAACCGGATCAGAGAAACCGTGCAGCCGTATATCTACTCTTCTACTTAGCTGCTGCTGCTGCTGCTGCTGCTGCTGTTGTACCGTGTATAACTTACTGCGTGCCGCCACCCCCCCTCTCTCCCCGAGCGAGACTTGGATTGTCGAGCGACCGACCCTTTTTTATTTTTCGTTTTTTATACGTTCCGCCCGACACAATCCAATAGAGACCACGCTTCGTCTAATCTTTACCACGAAATTTCGCTCCGGTGCATTTACGGTTGCTCCTTTTTCTCCGCGCACCCCTCCTCCTTCTCTTTCCGCCCGTCCATCGGTGTGTGCATCTATGATATACAAATTCCACCCTCACCTCTCGGTATACCATTTTCGTGCCCTCGGCGCGCGCGACCTTGGAAGGGAAAATCCCGTGTTTCGCCGAACCCCCCTCCCCCCCCTCCCCACGGACTAAAATCTCCACTATATCATATACTTTGTATACAATGACCCCGTTCTCGAATCAAAAATAAAAACCCGCCCGAGTCAGCGGAGTGTACGTAATAATACCGCGCCGCACAGGCACTATATCCCATGCATATTGCGCTCTCGCGCCGCGGTTATTCCAATTATTCCAGTTATTCCAATTAACGTCCGTCGCGCCTGTCCGGCCGCCAAGCAGTTTCGGGTAATTGCGCATTACTGCAGTCTGCTGCTGCGCATAGCGCTCGATGCGCGTTGTAAAACGTGAAAACGACTTACTCTCGCGCGGTAAGACAATGATTCGACGATTCGACCGTTTTCGCGTAGGTATCTGAGAATGGGGGGGGGGGGGGGGGGGGGGGTGGGGGGTGGGGGTGGGCGGGGGGGGCCGGGAGGGGGCAGGTAAGCGTGGATCGTGGAAGGTGGCGCGCTACGAGTTTCGCTAAACCAAAAAAAAGGCCAGTCCATCGGCCGCGGAGTAATATTTTCACGCATCCGTCGTGTTAACGCTGTCGAAGATAATTTCGGTCTCATCCCTGAGCGATTAAGATTATTTTCCGTTCGGTAACGAGCGTTTATAAATTTTTTGTGTTCGTGCACGCCCGCGGTATATTAGACTACTCCGGCGGTCTTGTTGAGCAATACCGAATTCTTTGCCATATTTAGTGTGTATGCATGCGCGTTGGGCCTCTCTTAGTTATAACAAGCGCGCATGCATGCACGCGGTTGATAATGATGACGACGATGATGATATTACGTGTTATAAATACAGCTTTACATAATAACAAAGATTCCTATTTTTCGGCTCTCCCATCCTCCTCGCCGTCGTCGTTGCGCGTGTATGTGCAGTAATACATAATAATATTATTCGGCGATAATTTCAGATATCGCTGCTTTTTTTGCGGTACGCGAGCGTGGTTTTTTTTTTTTTTTTTTTTTTTTTTTTTTTTTTTTTTTTTTTTTTTTTTTTTTTGTTTTTTTTTTTTTTTTTTTTTTTTTTTTTGTGTTTTGTTTGGGTTTATCGGTTGAATATTCATGCCCGGCGTCCGACGTTATTGCGTAAGTAGCAGAATAAATAATGTGGGATGAAAATTTCGAGTTGATAATTGCCAAAAATAGAAGCGCTTTAATCAAAACGCAACTTGCAATTATATTTACGCAACCGAATCTAAACTTTCTAGAGAGTATACGAGAGCTCTACATTGTTGATAAAAAACTTTTGAATATTATTAGTAATATCCCAGTTATTTTCTTAATACGGCCACAAAAACTCGGTGGTGTCAGCAAAAGTGTGCATGACTTTTGAATGTTTTTTTTTGTTTTCTTCAAACAATTATGATACGCGTAAATGTAAAAGTAATGTATACATAGATTATACAAGTCCCAGAAAAAAAGCTTGGATTTCTAACGCTCCACCTGTACGCAGTCATTAATTTTTCTTTTTCGACATTCTGTTACACTAATTTCATCGATAAGTAGGTGTATTAGTCATATCACAAAAATCCCACTATTGTAACGTTCTGCCTATTTAAAACACGGCACATTTAACTATTTCATGCAAGATACTATTTTTAAATATCGTAAATAATTGTTTTTTTTGTTTTGAGAATGCATGTTTCGAGATAAAATCGGAAAAAGTCGTTACGTTAACGTGAGATGGGGAAAACAGTGTCATTACCATAACTTGGCACATTTAACAAAGTCCATTTTAAGCTGTCTGGAGACGACGTGTTGATTTTTGTATTTCTTACATTTTAGTATCCAAAAGTTTTTGATGTGGGGGACCTTTTCTTGCACTTTATAAATATAAAAAAATATTCTTATATTTCTAATCATCAATACTACTTATTGGCAGTCGCTGTACCGAGAAAAAATTTCCCAGTTTTAATGAGGCTTTCATTTATTTAATAAAGCCATTTCATCGCCTGGTTTTGACGAAATGTTGTATTGATTTTAAAAAATAATTTTTTAAGTGGATTTATGAAAGTAAATAGCTATTTTGTTGGACTAAATTGATCTTACAATCGGTAAAATATTTCATCAAAACCAGGTGATAGAATGGCTTGATTGAAGCTGGAAAACGTTTCCCTCGGTAAAACGTATGAATATTCAGACGCAAAATAAATATTTTTCCTATCTCGGGCCTTTTTGGAACCCTTGCACACCCTCGGTAGGAAAAATAGCATTTGTAACTCGATCGCAAAGGCTTTTTACGAACCTCGTTACGTCCCTCGCCTACGGCTCGTGCCGTAAACCTCTCGGCTCGCAAATTAAAGCCTTTCCAATCTCGTACGAAAACTACTATTTCTGCGATTTGTTACTTAATCGTTTTGATAAAATTTTAGAGCCAAATCAATATTCGAACTTGCAGAATATACTTTACATTCAATAAGAAGATTACAATTGTATAGAAAGTAAATACAGTCGCAGAATATTACACCCTGAGGGCGCAAGAGCACAAAAAACTTTCGGTCAGCTACTGTTATAAAGATCGAGCTTGCGCATACTCGATACAATTTCCTGTTGTTTTCAAAGCTGAAGAGTATGTAAAAAAAAGATTTATTTTCAATTAACTTTTGAGCGTAGTTCTAGATGTTTCCGAGTTAAGTGAATGGTCGTAACTGTTATCTATCTCTATGTTTTAAAACAAAAAAATGTTTGGTGCGTGACAGTATAAAGTTGGACCTTTAAGCTCGTTTGGGAGGCAGAAAAAATGCGCAAAAATCTAATTTCGAAATTTCAGCAATACCATTTATCATGAAATGATCTATGTATACGATCGATAAACGCTAAGACTAATAATCAGACAGACACTGTAACTGACAAAAAAAAATCGTCCACTTGGTATGTTCCAGGCGAACCCATGCCAGCACCCGATCGTCATACTGAGGGACGTCTCGAGCTCGGACATGGAGTCGCTCCTGCGCTTCATGTACCACGGCGAGGTGCACGTGGGCCAGGAACAGCTGACCGCCTTCATAAAAACGGCCCAGATGCTCCAGGTGCGCGGTCTCGCGGACGTGCCCGCGATCACCTCGAAAGTACAGTCGGCCACCTCGTCCACGGCCACCCACAACGTCAGTGCGCCCGTAAGTGTATTCGATTGTTCATCGTCTTTTCGTTCATTCGTTAGTTTCTTTTTTTTTTTTTTTTTTTTTTTTTTTTTTTTTTTTTTTTTTTTTTTTTTTTCTTTTTTTTTTTCTTTTCCTTTTTTTAATCACCAATAAACCCAGTGAGCCTTTTTTCTTCTTCTTTTAATCACAAATGCCCAAAGTAATCGGCGATCGGTGATTATTACGTCATACACTACGCCGCGATTCGATATTAATCCCGGTTGTTTGTTTGTTTTGTCCATCTTCCGCCCAGACGACGCCGCGGAATATCTGGCAGGACAGCATGCGGAGCGATCTCAACGACAGCGGACTGAGCCCACCGCCGGAAAAGCGGCCCAGGAGTTACTCCACCTCGCTGGTCAATCACATAGAGTCCAAATCCGACATCCAGGAGTCCCTGCTCAGCCAGGCGCTCGAGGGCGGGCCCACGATACACACGACAGCCTCCACGAATAATATCCAGGTGCGCTCTCTCTCTCTTTCTTTCTTTTTTTCATTGATTTTTATTTAAAATCATCGCGTCCATACGTATGAGTTTCATCGATGGATCCGACAATCTTGGTACCACCGGATACTCGCAAAAAATTATTGATTTCTTGGGTCGAGGCATTTCCTGTAGTAAAGAGTTTCCTAACGACGCTCGACGTAGAATGCGCGCAAAGTTATTCGGCGCAAGTGCGAGTGCTTACTCCGCGGGAATTACAGCTTAGTCTCGCGGAATACGCTGAGTCCCTGTGACTCGCCGTCAAAAATTCAACGACTATCATTCTCACGCGCGCGATTACTTTCGAACGAGGGGAAAAAATATTTTAAAATCGACCTTGTGTGTTACGTGCGCACTGCAGGATCAGTCGGTGGGAGAGGACTCGAACTCGATATCGGACAACGAGGAGGAGACGTCGAACAACGACAGCATCCTGAATTCCGTGAAAACCGAGCCCAGCGAGTTGTTGAACGACTCGCTGGATCACCACCGCAATTCGTTCCCGGCGGCGCTACTCAGTCTCCAAGGTAAGATTTGCTCCTACACGTACAATCATAATAGTATTTCGTGCGAATCGCTTCAAGTCCGCCGTTCCACGGAAAGATTGGAAGAAATTTAGGTGTTTAAAAATCTAATGGCGATATTAGACATCTGTTATGATTTTACAAAAAATTCGGAATAACTATGGATAATCTGACGGTCGAACAAATTTACGCTTTCCTGCATAGTCAGTAAAGTCGGCAAGCTCCTTCCTCGATTCCAAGTTGATAAAAAAAAAATAAAGCGTAAGTGCAACAGCCTGCACCCACCAACCAGAGCATGTAAATGCACTTACGGCTCTTTGCCAAGGGGAAGTGCACGAGATCAAAGCTCGTGAAAGTGCCGCTTTTCATTTTCCCTGCGTATCTACACATCATTTTTATTCTTCTTTTAGTGCAGTTGTTGATTTAAAAATATTTTATCTTCAAAAAAATCGTTTTTGTGGTTGCGCATTTTTCTCCGGGCCGGTAGAAGTATATACCTATGTACATCTCAATCAGTAAAATCTATACAGCCAAACGTTTGTCTTTGCGCTTGCAGGCCTGATGCCGGGACCGTCGGGGATCCACGCGGCGGCCAACGCAGATCCCAACTATCCTGGTGAGTTGTTTGTTCGTTTGTCTTGCCATTTTTTTTTTTTTTTTTTTTTTTTTTTTTTTTTTTTTTTTTTTTTTTTTTTTTTTTTTTTTTTTTTTGTTTTTTCCCAATGTTCATTCTAACGGTCATAGCCCAAACTAGCATCCTCCCGCCACTCCTCCGTACATATAATATTATATATCTCTGATCTCTCGTTGTTGCGTTGTTGAATGCATGGAACTCTCGTACCTCTCAAAGCCCTTTTCTCGTTCTTTGAATTATTATTGTTATTATCATTGCTATTGTTCTTATTATTACTCTCCCATTTGATTGTTATTATTACTCAATATCATCAATATGATTATAATTTTTTTGTTTGTCTCCAATTGTTCTCCCTTTTCATTACTTTGTATTCTTCTGTAATATTGTGATGAGCGCGAGCCCGACCGAGGCTTCAATCATTGATTTAGGCCTAATTTTAACCGGAATACAAGCATACGCATTTATCATGTATACGTTTACCAAAGCTGCAACATGTTTTTACATTATGCACATAGAGAGTAACAAAGCGCAATTATAACTATTGATGATCAATGTCCTGCAGCGTCCAAGCACTCTCAAAATTTAAATTTATGAGTATAATACATTAAGACTGGCGCAGTCGTGCATGTACATCTAAAATCGTAGTGAATTGGCAATGAAAAGAAAAAAAAATCATCAATGTAAGCAAAATTATTGTATCAAAAAAGTTCGCGTAACATACTGTTAAGACGAACAATATATTTATCCCGTGACCTATAATATAATATAATATATTATAAGCTGATGTGAGTTTGAAAAGCATAATGAATCATGTAAGATGATTGTCGTAAAAATTATAATCATTTTTCACGCGTCAATGTGTGCTCTTGGTGATTATTATTATTGTTATTATTTTCTGTAAAATAAGATTTCACTGACTCACAAGTATGATAAAAACAAATACAGCTGTACGAATGGTGAATCTTATTGCGACTTTGTGAGACGTTCGCTGATTTAAATTTGGGGAACGTGAGAGGGAAGGAATGCAAGCGTGAGAGAAAAAAAAATGAAATTGTACCGAGTACCGCCTCATATACAGATAAAAAATATAAAAAGAGCCCCGCGCGAGAAATCGGAAATCGAAGAAATATATATAAATAGACATCAGAATTAGACTCGTGGAAGTGAGCAGCGATAAGAGGGAAAAATAAACGCGACAGAGAGAGAGAGAGAGAGAGCGATAGGGATAGAGATAGAGATAGAGATAGAGAGAGAGAGAGAGAGAGAGAGCTTAGTGTTTAAGGAATCTCTCGAGAGCTTGGCTGAGGACTGAAAATTGGCTGGTGGTTCCAGGACGGTGGCAGCCCTCGGGCGGCGAGGGTTCCGGCTCTGGGTCCTGCTCCGGCTGGCTGACTGGCAACGCCCCGGGCTCGAGGACCGAAGCCGCGGGCATGCAGCTCCAGCAGCAACAGCAGCAGCAGCCACACCATCCGGCCACCAGCCAACAGCCTCAGCAGCACCAGCAGGCCTTCGGCGGTCTCAACCCGGAACACCTGAGCAGCCTCATGCAGCAGCAGCAGCAGCAGCAGCAGCATAAGCTCCAGAAGCAGCACCACGCGACGAACGAACAACAGCTGAGCTTGATGCTCCAGTCGTGTCGCAAGAAGAAGATGGAGGAGCTCGCCCTGCTCCATCCCTTCCAGCACCAGCTCAACGCCGTGGGCAACTGCAACAGTAGTCTGCAGAGCAAGCCCAAGTGTCCCGAGTGCGGGAAAATCTATAGCAGCGTTTCGAACTTACGTCAACACGTGAACAAGTTCGTGACGTCATTATTGGAGTATTTGCCGTGCAATTCGGTAACAACCCGTCACTTTCAGTCCTGTAACCGGGTCTACGCTAAATTTTGACGGGCCGCACGGTAAAGAGTATAAATTCCCCTTGGAACTATTGCTACGTTCTAGTTTTTCGCGTTAAAATTTCGAAAAGATAAGGCTCGACCTGGACGCGATACTAGTAGATTTCGAGGATTTGTAAAATGTATCGCGAGTCGCACGCGTAACTTGAAATACAAGCCCAGGTGGGGGAATCGTTATTTTTCGCCGTACTACCCGTTAAAAAATCGGTAATAGGACTGGAAGCGACGAGTTGTCCACACCCTGTAAAAAAACCGCAAACGGTAATTTCATGGAATTTTCCGCCCAGCGTGCATACGGTCCAGACCCAGTACATATCCTGCCACGTCTGCTCCAAGCAATTCAAGACGAAGCAGTATCTCCAGATCCACCTGCTCTCGATGCACGGGATCCGCAAGCGCAAGAGCTATCCCGTCTACCAGATGCAGACCCACGCCCAGGCTCAGCAGCACCAGATGCAGTACCACCAGCAGCAGCAGCAGCAGCAAAACCCCCAGCATCAATCGTCCTCGTCGTCTCTGTGGAACGCAGTCGCAGCGGTAGCCGCGGCCGCCGAGCTAAAGCAGCAGCAGCCGCAGCAGTGACTTGCCGACTGCCGCCCCCTCTCCGTTCTAGCCGGAGCCGGGAGATAAGTGCCGCCTGCCCGCCCACTCTTGGCAGAGCTCCCCCCCCCCCCCCAACGACTCCGTTGTACGCAAGAGGTATAGGCGCGCGCCTTGGCCTAGCCCGCGCTGATGCTGGGAGAAGGAGTGGGACAGAGGAGAGCAGTGGTACATCGTATTGATCTCCGCGCGATTCAGCAAACAACGCCTGGCGCTCCTTCCTCCCCCGTCTTGGCCGTCGCTCCTTCCGCCTTCCATTCTGACGCTCTCACCTCCCCTGCGAAGCACTTCTGACACTTATTTCACCACTGCTGCCCCTATTCCGCTCTCCTCGCCGCTGATGCAGCAGCTCCGCAATCGAGATCTCGCCCACATTGCTGCAACCCCGGAGGAACTCTCGGAATCGGAAAAACTGCCGCAGTCGCTTGGTCACCATTATCCGTGCTTCGGAATCGTCAGCCGAGGCGAGGGAAGAAAGTGGGTCGATCCCCGACCGAAACAAACAACGTCAAGGTGCCTGCAGAAGCGGGCAACATTTATCACCGAGATTCAACAGGGGGGGCAAGGTGGATAAGTGTCCTTGAGGGGAGCACGGATTTTGAGCCACGGGCGAGTAATGATGGAAAGAAGAACGGAGGAAAACATCGCCAGCTCTGCGGACGAGATTCGAAGGACTCGGAAGAGCGAAGAGACGCGGAAGAAGGAAGGAAAGTAGGGAACCAGTATATGGGAAACGGAAAAGGGGGGGGGCGAGCTATAGGTGCGCCTCTCACTGCTGCTATGAACCTATAGTTACGCGGTATTATATTTTGCGAGCGCGTGTGTGTGCGTGCGTGCGTACGTTGCGCCCGAGAAAGTGTAAGATTGACGCGCGCGTGCGTGCAACACTCCCCCACCGTGCAAGGAGAGGCGAAGGAGGCTCCCGAAATCGAAGCCTCCCCCTCCCATGAGTACACCTCCCCCCCTTCTCGCTCGCTCGGAAGAATCTTCCATCGGGCTGATAAAAAATCGATAAGTCATTAGCCGGCAACGCTCCCCCGTTGTCGAGCCATCGGGCAAATCGACAGTCGGACAGCGGAGCTTCTGCCCCGCCCGTCCCTCTGTTTACCCCTTCGTATAGCACATCCCTGCAGCTCTCGGCGCTCGAATACCCCCCCCCCCCCCCCCCCCCCTTTTCCGCCCCCCCCCCCCCCCCCCCCCCCCCCCACCCCCCCCCCCCCCCCCCCCCCCCCCCCCCCCCCCCCCCCCCCCCCACCCCC
>JAPYYV010044119.1:0-11839 GCA_030522625.1 Copidosoma aretas
CGCCAACCCCCCCGGGACCCCCCCCCCCCGACCGCGATCGGCGGGCGCCCCCGTCGCGGAGTCAATAAAGGAACCAAAAAAAAAAAAAAAACGCACCGGAGAAGGGAGTCGCTTATTGTGGAGTTTGTCGCGGTGCACGGGCTCCGTTACCCGAGAAGCCCTGCGGAGGGAAAAAAGGAGGGGTACAAGGGGGGGGACCGGCCGTGTACACAATGGCACTATACGCGCGGAGCCGGAGAAAGAGAGCGGGACCTCGCAGGAGATACGGTTAATAAGAGCGCAAAGCCGCGTTATCGCTCGATCTCGGGGGAGGAGGGAGAGTTATGGAAGGTCGATTCGCGCCGGGTAAATTTTCCGCGCCAGTCTCGACAGACTTCGGGGGAGAGAGGGAGAGAGCGCGTGCGGGGGAGAGGAGAGATAAGTGAGTGTCGATTTTGTTCATTGCGCGGAACGATCGCGCGGGTATCGAGTTTGCGCGCGGTGTTTTTTGGAGATGCCGGCCGGCCCCCTCGCGCGGCCGTGCGTATGAATTTTCACATGCACGCGCTGGGTTCTCTCTTGCCGCGGAGTGTTGTGGCTTCGGGCCACGCCGAGATGAGGTTTGATTATGCCGTTACGGGGTAAAACGTAAATAAACTTTGATGGCCGCTCTCGCCTCGTGCGAATCGCCGGGAAGGTATTTCGTGGTTTTTGCTTTTTTTTTTTAGGGCGGTGGGGGGGGGGGAGATAATAATGAAATTCCATACCGCAGCACTTTTTACACAACTTTTTATGGTTTTTGTACCAACAACGATTCGAAATTTCGGATTGACGATGAACAAACGCTGCATGCGTCAACGGTCGAGTCCATCCCACTTTTACTGCTTCCAAATCCAAATTAGTTTTATCAACGATGTAAATCTGGTATCTCCTAATCACCTTTCTTCCCAACTTCGAATCGTTGTTCGAATCTTTCGTGTTCTTCATTAGCATCCAATAACACGCCTCGCTGCAACTAACGCTTCGTATATATAAGTACCCATAACCATCCAAAACCCATGTGCAGAGAAACATTCACACACGCGAGCGGCAAACAATATACAATGTACATCACGAAACAGTGATTAATCACGGTGTCTCATGCATAATACACGCTACGATACTCGCGTATGATCGATGGCGCCAAAACGGGAAGCATTAAATGGGAGCGATCGGAAAAAACGCCGCCCACCTCCCACCGGTAACATTCCCGCCTGGGGATCCCCCCCCCCCCCCCCCCCCCCCGCTATACTCTGACGTCGTACAAGTAGCCATAACACGCGTGTAGCGAGCGCATGCGTGGTATATACACAATACCCGTTCCGGCTAATAGTACGATCCGTCCGAGCCTGCCTGAAATGACTCACTGATCGACATGATTTAAAGCACTTTACCGACTCTCGCTCGCTGCTCCTTATTAAAACGCCCGGCAGTTTTTCAACGGTCATGATGTAACGAGGCAATTGAGCGGAAAACTCGGGGCTCGCTCGCTCGCTCTTAATGAACGGGCCTCTGGGAAGCGACTGCAGGAGAGTTGTATATGTACAGAGAAACAGGGGGGGGCTCGTTATAACAACTTCTTATCGCCCGACAGTTCGATCGCGCTCGAAACACCCTGGATGCATTTTTTCTTTTTTTTTTCTGCCCGATGCCATCGCTCCGTGCAGGGGAGATGCGTCTTATAGCGTGTAATTAAATCGACGTTTCGATCTCCATCGCGGCGGAGTTTACTACTTCCGAGGCGAATCGTGCGTGTCGTCGATCGGGAACAAGACAACTGATGCGTGCAACGAGCTGTGCTACTGTGTCCGCTGCGCGATTTTTTTGCTACTCGGAGTCTTGGGCGCTGGCGTTCGTATCGAGGGTTCGGCGAAAGAAGCAGCCAAAATTCGGTGATAAACTAACTTGGATTCGGGCCGAACAGGGCTGTTGACTCGGAGAACATGGTTTTTTCGTCCGAAATACCGTGAATTCAGTGATGCTATTTCATTCATTTATCAACTTAGTAAATTTAAAAGGCACATACTTACGCTTTGCCATTTTCTAATCACTAGCATATTTCACAACAGCGTCATACCTTTTGTGAGGATATCATGAAATAATTTAGAAATCATCCAATAGTTGTGAACTTTTTGTGCATGCCCTTCAAATTTATTTCACCGAGTTAGCTGCTTTCTTCACCCCGAATCTAATGTACACATCTCTGTAAGTTAGCTCTTTTGTCGATGCAATTTCCAAATATGTTGTTCTCCATAAAAACATCATGGCGCATTAAAAATAAAAACCCATGATTGTTTCGTAAAACCAAACGCATAACTGCAGCATACTGCCCAGAAAACGCACAAGTCGTAAACCAGCAAGCTCGTAAGAGATTTCACGGAAAATCACACCCACTTGTCCCGTGTCCCATAAGATGCCCATGCACCCGACGCGCGCTCCGAGTGTACAGAAGCAAATCGCTTGTATGTATTTTTACGAAACGCGTCCTACCTCCTCCTCCTTCGGCTGGTGAAAAAAAATCCAGTCCCTCTGTCCGACCACAGCCCTCGGCTCAACAGGAGCGACAGTGAGCCAGAATCCTTCTCGGCCCCCTTGTTCTTTCAATCTCCTAGCTGCACGAGTCGAACGGATAAAACCCGAGCCCGCGAGCGGGTGGACTGAGCACCGCTGCGGCGAAGCGGAACCTCCCGAGATGTGCACTTTCCTCCCAGCGAGGAGGAGGAGGACGGAGCCCCGCTCTCTCCGGTCCAGACGCCCTTGAGTCTGATTATACGCTGCTGCCCCACCCCCCCCCCCCCCCCCCCCCCCCCCCCCTTTCCGCCGGCGCTGCACACCCGAGTACCGCGGCCTCCTCCTCCTCGCTGCCGGCCGTTCTTTTTTTCTCGCTCCCCTGCAGGCCTCCTCGTCCTCCCGTGCAACGCAGTGCGCCAAAGTGCTGGCCAGTCGTTTATATTATAGTTTATCATGTATGGTGCAGGGCCACTGTGGATAATACGGTGTACACGGTGGGCGAGAGGGGGCCAGAAAATTGAGCGGTGGAAAAGTGCGGGAGAGAAGGACGTCGCGGAGCGGACATCGTGCGGGAGGATGAGAATCGGGATTGGCTGTTTTTATCTCCCATCGGCGTTTTTCTCTCCAAGGTCCAGTTCGGGCGGTAACTCCGAGGCTTGACGACACGAGGAGAGCGTTAAACGGATACTTAATCGTACCACCGGCCGAGCATACGCTGGAAATGCATGGGCGCGAAAAATACCCCCCTCGCGCGGATCCGCGGCTCGGAGTTCATGCAGGATATACTGCGAGTGATCGCGGAAACGCGGGTTCGGTGAAATTATCTGCATGTACGTGTGTATACAGCAACAGTGGTGGGTCGCGATGTGCGTTGTCAAACGCGGAAAACCTGTTTCGCCCCGCGCATACTGCCGCAGCCGTAATATATAATATAACGAGCGTGACAAATACATGCCCGCGCTATGCGATTAATACACGAGCGGCGATAAAGTAAATCGGAGTGCTCTCGCACACGCGGGGCGGGAGCAAAAGTATCCAACGAGTATTTACAAGTCGACGACGATGACGACGAGGGTCAAAAGGAATATATATATTTATGTAAACGGACGGTGGGTGGGGGAGGATTCGGAAGAGGTCCGTTGATGGAGGAGCCCTTTGAGCCTGACGCTGCTGGCGCGTCCGTCACGCTTCGTGATCGCCTGGATCGCGCGCGAGGGTACATATATAACACTCCTCTTGGCCAGAGCGAATGACCGGGAAAGATGTACGTATATACGTATACAAGTGTGTGTGTGTGTGTGTACGGGTCCCCGGGCCCGGGGATGCATATGATACACGAGTGTGCTGCACCGCTCGCGACTTCCACGGATGAGAGAAGAGCGAGAGAGCAAAGACCATCCGAGCGGTGCACAATGCAGGGCTCTCCTCCTCTCCCCTTCACGAGAGCGACGGACGCGGCCCCGATTGACGTGTGCGCGGGCTCGTGAATATATATTTTCCCCTCTTAATTAGAACCAGTTTGGAGAGAGGAGCCGACTCATCGCCGATGCAGGTCGCCCCGTGCGTTCGATCGTTGATATACTTGCACCGTTGGCGGAAGAAGGAAGAGCCGAGGAGCGGCAAAATAAGTTATAATGTATGTGCGTATGCCCGCGCGGCGCGTCCATTGTCGCCTCGAGCCGTCCGTCCGTCGTCTTTGGAGAACCAACAACAAGACCAACTCGTCGACGAGGCGGATTCGCGAGTAACCTTTTAACTCGGGGAATTTTTTCCGAGTATACACTTGTGCCGGACCCGGTACCCTGCACACACACCACCGACACGCGTGTATACAATGTGGGTAAAAAGATGCGGGGTCGGTCGGGGGGGGGCAACATCGAGATTTCGCCCGCAGTGCCAAGGTTCACTGCTCTCTCTACCTTTTTTTTCCCCCCATCTCCTCTCTCTGGCAGCAGTGCACCAAGCGGTGCAGGCGAGCTCGCCAGGGCAGCAAGCGCGTTGGATGATAATCTCGTTAAAATACGCCTCCTGCCGAATTTTCTCTTGACCGACCGCTCGCGGGGTGGGGGCTACCTCGAAGAAGGGCCGCGGGTCATTGTTCTCCCTGCGCCCGCGCCGCAGCTGGAATGCCCGTGGAATTTCGTTCTTTATTAAAACACGTATACATTAATACTCTACGTACCTCCTTTCGTCCGCGATTACCGGCGTGCGTTTTCCCTCGATCGGGCGAGCAATTAAGCCCCGTTTTCCCATGGAGAATGTACAAGGTAATAGTATTTCTTTGGAACGGTTTTCATGGAGTCATATTTTTTTTCTTATAATTTTTTGATACATAAATCGGTACTGACTTAATCCCGCAAATGCTGTTGTTGTTTCCGAAGCACCCGGTCTCTATCATCGTCATAAGTACCCACTTTAATCATCTAAATACAATTTTGCATGTTGTTAAATACTGACAAAACATTTTCAAGTCTTCCAAAGCGAAACGTTGACCTTCCAACAGCGCTTCCACGAATTGTAAAAGCACGGAGGCGCGATCCCGTAGCGCGAGATAAAAGCAAGTATAAACGCGCGGACGCGAAGAAATAATCGGCGCGCGAATCCACCCACGAGCGGGATATACATGATACGAGGCACGGATGATGCACGCGCGCGATATTTCAAAATAACACACACACACACACACACATAGCGAGCCGACGCAGGCTGCGGTGCCGCGACGATGATTCCCGTGGCGACGACGAGGCGCCGGGGCGCCGAGGGTCCGAGAGAGCCAGGCGCGCCCAACGGGCCCGACGCTGCGCCGTGCGGTGCACAACGTGCGCAACAACGGCGAGTCCCCCTCCTCCGTCTCCCTGGAAAAACCGAGCCGCGCGCAGCTCGAAATTGTATGCCCGAGGGCGCCTGCACGCGGGGGAACAACTTTAACGTGCGCGCGAGTCTGCCGACGGCCCGGGAGACCAAAGTGTACAATACAACGCGCGGGTTCGAGAGCGCGGGCTCGTCCGTACAGAGCGCTGCAGCAGGAGAAGCAATTTTCCGGGCGTGAAGAGGTTTCGAACGCTGCATGCACGGAGAGGGAGAGATCTCGAGAGGAGCACCGCGTCGGCGTAATCAGCGTCCGCCGGGTGAATCGTGTGTACGGATAAGCGGGGGAGATCGAGCGACGCCTGATGGCCTGGGCGCGTGCATCGGTCTGGAGGGTTGATTTTTGGACAATCGAGGCGGTTGCGCGCGATTGTGGGCGGAAAGGAGTTTTTCGTTTTTGAGAAAAGATTATTGAACCCTGTTTCGAGAGAGTCCGTTTCGAGCAAAGCAAAAGTCTGCGGGTTCTTCTTTTTGAAAGGCCCAACTATTTGTTTCAATTAAACTTCTTGATTGTACACAAACGCTTCGCAAACGGTAAAAGTACTCAATTTGCCTCCAAGACGAGATTTCCGTAAAAAAGTAGACACAACTGCGTTCGAGACCCGGCGATCGTGACGGACGAGGTGGCCGGTGCTGCGGAGGGAGGAGAAAAAAAACAACGAGTAACATTAAAGTTCGCTCACTCGCCTCTTAGCCTCGTCGACGAAACCAAGAGGAAGGAAAAACTCGCGAAAAGTGTGCGTGTGTATTAAAAAGATTTGCAAGAACAAATAACGAACACAGCGCCAGCATCGGACGGAGAGTGGTGGTGTCGGGGCGGTGGTGCCACCCCGTGGGATTCGAACGAGGATAAATATTTATAAAAGAGCGAGAGAGGGAATAGAGGAGTTTTTCGAGTTCCCGTGGGACGCACTCAAGGATGCGCCAAGCTGCAATATACAGCCACGGGGCCGAAGTTCCACGCGCGTGCACGTATGGCGCTCTCGCGGCATTATTTATCCGTCGAGGCTGGAGAAAACGTGGTTTTTCAATTTCGCCCCTGGCCTTTGCGTACGCCTTCCTTGTGCCCCCCCCCCCCTTTTTTTTTCTATTCTACACGCTTTTTTCCATTTTTCTTCCCCTTCTGGAGCTTCCGGAGTACGATGCTGAGCAAGACTTTTAGGGGATTAAACGCGGGCAGAAGTGTGTTGAGTATTTAGGTCGGGGTGAAGATGTGCAAGTATATATATTCCGATATCGGCAAAATTATACGCTGTACAGATATGTACTTCGACTGATTATATATGCGGAATAAGAGGTTACCGGAGCAAAAGAGTTGGCTATTAATAGATGAGAAATTAAATTTACCCGGTAAAATGGCAGCTTATATAGACCGCACTACGTGCAATTACGCATAAGTACAGCTGGTATAGGCGGGTACAGGTATATACACGATGTACGCGCGTGCGTCTGCCGTGTAAGAGCCGGGAATATTTGTACGAAAAAAGCAGGTCTATAGCATCGCGAACCCGCGAGCAAACATATTGCTTATTCATGCGTCTGCGGCAGCGGCTGTGAACTTTTCTTTTTTTGTGTAACTTTGTAAGTGTGTATAGTCGGTGTATTGATTTCATCCGCGGACAAAGTTGTCCCTGCATGTATCGACGGTGTGTTAGCACTTTGGTGCACAGTAACGATGTTTATACAGACATGGAAACTTCGTCTCAATTCAATCAACGTCTCTGCTTGATTTCTCAATGACCATCCTAATCGTGGTGATTTGAAAACGATTTTCGGAGTCTCAGTAAGAATCTAAATTTGAAACAAGATAGGAGACAATACATTCCTGTGCGCACTGCCTGCTAGATAAATTTTCTTATCGCAAACTGGTGGCATTTTTTCAAACGCATGGCGATGTTCCTAGTGATTTTACATGCGAGAGCCCACATAAACAAATAAATACTATACACATACCTGAAAAAGAAGAAAACAAAAATGAATAAGAAAATATACCACGGAGCACGATTCAGTTTGCGTGTATGTTGTGTGCATCGAATGTAATCTCACTATCCAATCGAAGATCGTGCTCACTGTAAACGTATATATTTTAAGTGGCCACTTGAGCGCAGTAAGATGCGGAGAAACCCGTGGAAAGAGAATAAGAGACCGAAAGAGATAGGTCAGGCACTGATTTGGGAATTAATATAGGGAGAAGCAGCAGCACCAGAACGCGAGAGAAAGTAAAGCAGTACCCAAAAACCTGTACGTATAATGCCTACTCCTTGCAAACTTGAGAAAAGGCGTGCTTGGAGGGAAGACAAATTTGACAAAATAATGGTAAAAAGCGAAAATCTCTTCGTTGATGTATCACTGTTTCGTGTATGTATACGTATGTGTAATAGGCATGTGCGACATCGGCTTCGAGACGAGACAAAACGGTCCAAAAAATGAGAGACCGAGACCATGAAAAGTCTGGTCTCGTATCGTCTCGAAGTCTCGAACAAAAATTTCGAAACTTTCGAGACTCCCATGGTCTTGAGAAAACATTTTGATGACTCTCGAGAATCTTGAAGTGAAAGGTCCAATCAATTTAGAACTCTCGAAATTGATTTGTCTTCACCCTTAAGAGTCTCGAGATTTTTTCCGAGACCTAGACACTCTCGGAGATCTCGAGATTTTCAGAGACTTCGAGACGAGACCGAGACAAGACGAGACTTTTCAAGACGTGGCCCGAATGCGGTTCTGCAACGAAAATACGATTATGCCCCAATTCTCGTCACTGTAGTCATTGATGTAGGCAAAGCCGCCATCCTCGTGGTCCAGCATGCACAATGTCGTCGCGATAGGCTTTCTATTTATTCCTAAAACTAGCATGTTTCATCAGTTGAGCGGTGTAGGATTTATTTTATAAACGCATTATTTGAACGAATTCAAATATTTTTATTGTTTAAGTTGACAAAAACAGCTTCTACTTTTGATCTATAAAAATATTCAAGTATTTTTGCATTCGTCTTAAATTTCTATTCATAACATTATTTCTTTACACTTTTTGTCGGTACTTTGCTCGTATTTTTGTCTAACTGACACCCTAGGTGAAGACTATGCTCTTTCGCGGGTTTCATACGAAAGATAGTCCTTTTCATCGAACCTAGCTAAAAACTATACCTTTTCGCTAAGTCAGATGGAAAAGTATGCCCTCTCGCTAAGCTCGGACAATGAGTGGCACTATTATTCACTATGGATTGTGTACGACAAGTAGCTTTTTTCATAGAAATGATGAAATGTCATAGTAGCAAGTTATGAAATACGTTAATGGTTTTGAAAAAAATTGTTTTAAATAGTTAATTAAAAACTTGAGGCTTTTGTTTTAGATACTTTCATAATTTGGTGCAATCATTTATATTTCAATCAATTTTAATTTACCCGAATCGTCACTCGTCCAAATTTTTAGCTATTCAAATTATTATGTATCTACATTTCATTTTTTAATTTTCTAATTGTCATTCTACTCTTTCCAAAATTACTTGTGTCAAATTTCAGATAACCCAAATTTTGATACTAACTCTAAAATTATCATTTTTCTTACCATGGGCCCAAAGTGCAGCAGAGCCTTTTCGCCCTCAGGCCGCACTTTGGGCCCTTGAAACCACTTTGCTGCCCTAGGACGCAAAGTATTTTCGCGGGCCCAAAGTGTGCCCACGGGCGCAAAATTGCACTTTGCGCCCTCGGCAAGAAAAATATTATACGAGACTCGGGCATAAAAGCTTCGGGCGCTCAATTTTTTTACTTTTTGCCCTAGTGGCGTAATGTACTAAATTTCAGCCTTATGCATTTCATGTTAACTTTAGTATGAAATTGGTGGATCAAATAAATATTATATACATGTGTAATTTTAACACAATTATGTTTATTTTTTCGCTCTACAAATAGAAGACTCAATGTAATAAATGTAACTTGAGTTTGCTGAATCTCCGATGCCCAAGTAGTATTTGAAGACAATCATGGTACAGTACAGCTATTCAACGCACCAATAATGTTGAAAAAAAAACCTAAGGCACATTATTGTTTATCGATGCAACAGTGGCGATGAAAGGCAATTTTGGCGATGTACCGTTTTTATAGTACTGATAGTTCTTTATATTAGTCTCCAGGAGTATAATGGCATAATATTTATCAAGAGGTTTATACCCTCCCCTACCGATAGCCCAGAGATTACCTTCTTCGTCAAAGGTTGGGCTAAACAATATACTCACTGAATTATTAGGCAGTTTGATATCCTGCTCTGTTATATTGTAGAACGGATTTTTTGATTCCCACTTATAGACAGAGAAAGGGACTGGCGCAGTGAGAAACATGTCACCAGTGTTAGACATAAACATCCCAATCCAGTTGCGTGGTTTGATGCCCAACTCCTTGATCTCTTGACCAATGTTTAAGTGTAAGCTTTTATCTTTCAGCACACTGGTGGAAACCTCGAATACCTTATGCAAGTTCGATGTCGTCGTGTAATAGAGCTTCCGGCTGCCCTCACTGTCTGCCGGTGACAGTGCCAGAATTGTAAGTCTGTATCCTGGGTCGACCTTCCACGAGGTACGGTTTTGTAACGAAAAGACGATTATACCCCGGTTCTCTTTATGTAAGTCGTTGATGTAAGCAAAGCCGCCATCCTCGTGGTCCAGCACAATGTCGTCGAGATAGGCTTTTCCCAGTTCAGCTACACTCGATGGAAATACATAGTTGATGAGAATCTTGTCCCCGTCCTCGAGACTGAGGATCACCAAACGGGGTGGGCACACTTGACCATCGGCAGTCGTGCCAAGTGCGTTGCCACTGTCTAGTACCCACATCCTTCCCATCGGATCAATCTCAAGGTTCCAGACGGACTGAAAGCCTGAGCAGTCACCACCGATCTTTTGCATCTCCCAGGTAGGATATGGCTCCAGCAACGGCGACTTGGAGCCGTTTGCAGGTGAGCCACGAATTACGGCTAGTGCAACCGGCACCCCACTGCTCCAATAGCGAAATGTCGTCAGATAGATATTATACTTCCAAACTTTAATTCTCTGTAATCCATTGGACTCTTTTACATAGGATTTATCCGTGATAGCTTGTTGGTATTTCTCGGAGGAGGGCCAGGTATAGTTAATGTATTCCCACTCCAATTGGGCTAAAGTTGATATGTAGAGCGTACTCAACAGCACGAGGCATTTGGGCAGCATTATATTTCAACTGTTTTTTTTTTTGTATACGAAAAACTGAAAAATATAGACTGTGTTTATTGATAGCTTTTGGGTTTAAAGATACTAAGAGACAGATCACAATTATACGTACCTCGGAGATGCACACACACTTAGTGTATTTAATACAAAATTTGTAGGAAAGCACAAGTCCGATCGTATGATAATGGACAGAGGAGCAGCTATACTTATTCTTCGATAAACGCCAGTCCAGCACTAAAGAATACTCGAAGCCAAAGGTGACTTTTAAAGATAATTTTAGAATGCGAGTGGGAGGGAATTACTATGAATTTTTTTCTACATTCGTTTTATCTATAGTTCGAAACGTAAAACGTAATACAATGAGCTAGCTATTTTAAGACAGACATAACTTCTCACAGAAATAACTGTTCATATTTTGAACAAACGTATATCTTGTATTGGATTATGGGCTTAAGCAAAATTCAAGTCCATCTTTAAATATTAGTTTGTGTGTATGTATGTGTTCTCAAAGGCATATTATAATATGGTAGAATTATCGCTCGCTTAATGATTAAACTGACTGATATTAGAAAAATTTTAAGTATCACATTTTTAAAACAAAAGTCTTGACTACTAATTCCCTGTTGTAGACAAAGAAAGCAACACTAAATGCATCGCAAGTCTAACGTATTTTAAAGGCTCTAAATGATATCAGTTGCTCTTTTAAAAATTGTTGACTATATTGTATTCTACATTACTGAATCTTGTGCGAATCCACAACTAAAAACATTATACTTGAAATCATTAGATTATGAAAATAAAGCTAGTATAAAATTTGAGACAACTCTGATGTAAATTTTTTAGATAATCGAAGTACTTGCGTTAGCACTAGGGCTTCACGAGATCTCAAGAGTAATCTTGATATTGTCTTGTATTGTCTCGAATTTCAAGACAAGATCAAGACAAGATACAGCTTAAAATTTCAGAGCTTACTTATTTACTCTTTAAATTAGATTAATGTGATCTGGGTTTTACAGTGAAAAGGTGAAATAAAATACAAAATTTATTAAAGTTTGACTACATTTTAATAAAAAATAAGTACAAGATTTAAAAATTGTATAATTATATTTCTACATCAATTTAATATTACTGTAATACATGTTTTATATATAAGTATTTCCACAAATATCAAATTTTAAGTTGCTTTGCACCCACGAATGTATGCATACTAAAGATCTAAGTGATTTGCCTTTTAAAGAAGCTCT
>JAPYYV010044190.1:0-10597 GCA_030522625.1 Copidosoma aretas
AGGAAGGGGGGGGGGAGAGGGGAATACTACAGACACTACGATACTGGCGGTACTGGTCCACTAAGGGCGGGAGGTGGGTAGCGGAGGGGCGGGCCCTAAGATACTCATACAGAGCTTCGCTCTGCCGGGCCTGAAGTAAAATTTTTTTATTTTATTTTTTTTATTTTTTTTAAATTCGATTCTCTGGCTCTCCCATCCTCCTCGGATGTATTCGGCTTTTTCCCTCGCCTCTGCAATTCCAACGCGGATATCAATGGTGCTCGAGGGCCTGGTCTACTGGGTCGCCGGGAACGGCAGCGTCTTCGTCCAGCCGATCTACGGCGCCGATTCGTCCGAGCCCGTTCTCCCGCCCCTCAAAGGAGGAATTTGGGTTATGCTATGGGTGGAAATCTGGTCAGCACTGACGCACGATAGCAAGATTCGGGAACTGAAGGGTTATACCTCCAGTGAGAGAACGACCCGTCCAGATTTGAGATTTACAATGGAAGAGAACTTTCGCCATAAATCATTCATCACCCCGCATAACCCAGCCCAGACGTATATGGTGATGGTATTATGGAACCGCTAGCGATTTCACCGAATAAGCTGGCCTCCGGTGATCTGTCGGTGGGTTTTCCTCGGCGAAAAATGACTGCCATCCTCGAGACTCTGTACCCTCGATCGAGCCTCGGAAAAAATCGCCTTGTTCTCTGCATTCTGGGTGTACCGGGAAAAAACCAGTAAACTCGGACAGCATCCTTGTACACGTTTCACCAACCATCAAAATCAATTACTTTGGTCACCCGCGGGAAAAAAATCTTGAATACACTTTCCGACGACTTCTTGGCCATCGAGAATCTATTGGTTCTGTCCTTCGGCTCGCAGTTTTTACCACATAAGGCATACATCAGGGAAGAGTAGGAGACGATGATGACGACGCAACTGTAGCCCCGTCGTGCTTATACTGTTGGCGCACCTATACCGAGGAGAGAGCGGGAGGCTAGCAGCAGCAGCCGAGCTAGATGCACAGCCCGGGAGAGTCTCCGTGACTGGAATCTCGCCTCGTCCTGCTCCTATACGTCCCCTTTCCCTCCTCTGCTGGTCGCTACGTCGATACGGCCAGTCCGCTGTGCCGACTACCTCCGTCCCCCCTCGACGTGGCGCTACTCCGTCTTCCTAGTGCAGCCACGACACTCGGCTCCTGGTCGTATATCCTGCTGCATATAGACTCCCTTCCTCTTCCTACTCGCTGTGGATGCGTGTACTGTGTATAACACAGGCACGTATAGCACGTGCACGCGCCGTCGTCCATCGCGGACCCTTCAGCGCTGTTTGTTCGAGGCCGAGGGGAAACACAAAAAATTGCCGCCGTTGGCAGCAGCACGCGATCGAATCGAGAGAAATGCGGATGAGGCGGAAGCGAGGAGCGCCTATGTACCTCGTACTGCGGGAGTTCGATCGGGAAAGACAATGGGGGCGGGGGGGGGGCGATCTTTCGAAGATGATTTTTTGCCAAGTTCGTTCGGGAGGGCGAGCTGACGCGCTGGGAAAAGTTGGGAGGGAAGAAGAAGAAGGGAGTGACGGTCTGCCAAGATTCTTATCGGCTAGCTGCGATGTGGATGATGTCACTGCACTCGACACGCTTGGCAGAGTTTTAACAGAGAGGGGGGCAGTCTGGCGCGGTTGGCCGACAGAATTTTCTGAACATCATTTTTTGAATATCGTTGGGGTGACTGAAGCCCCTATAGTTCTATATTGACTCAACTTGAGATCGTATGTTTATTGCTGTCGAAACTTGCGTGCTTCTGCAGTAGAAAAAAGGTAGGACACTTGAAAAAACGAAAAAGCATGCACGCAATTTTCTGTGAGATTGAAAAAATTGTATCATGTGAAAATAGGGACGTGATCGGAAAAAGATACATTCACCCCACTATGTTTTGCTATGATTATGTTGACGAGGTTATGTCGATACGCGGCATAGTCAAGCAAAGAATAGACTGCTTATTGATGAAAAAAATGTGCGAAAAAATTGATTAAATTATACTCAACGTAAAATCGAACTTTCGATTTTTCTTAATGGTTTTAATAATAACTTCTCCTCCGTTAGTTTCTTCGTCAGCTCTGTTAGTTGAAAAGCAATAAAACGAATACTTCAATTTTTCTGTATCTACATTGCGTTTACTATTTATTCACTCTTGTACGTTCAAGTAGTGTCGGATTTAGATAGCTCGATCAGCAGAGCATATCATCTCTCTGCATTGTTAGTTATGTTCTGGTTTGTAACACCTTTTATTTCTATACATATGAAGGCAATAGCCTGTATTACTATGACACAAAAAAGTAAATAACTGAAAAATACTGTATCCTTAAAAAACCGAAATACTTTCTTTTTTATAACGAACCTATTACGTACACGTTTTTAGTCCATTTAATGAAGTTCAGTAGATGTATATGACTGTTAATTAACCAACACAGCATTCATTGTGTTATGCTTCTTAAATTTGATTTTTGCCAAACTCGATAGCTCAATTAGTAGAGCGCGTGCTGCTGGCACCTATATAGTCTAGATGGTTCGAGTCAGTCAATACGTCGTACTTATTATTTTGATGAAAAGTCAAGAACGAACAGACGATACATTTGATTATACACCCTCATATGTATGACTTTGCTCATCGGTTTTTTTTTTTTTTTTTTTTTTTTTTTTTTTTTTTTTTTTTTTTTTTTTTTTTTTTTTTTTTTTTTTTTTTTTTTTTTTTTTTTTTTTTTTTTTTTTTAATCTTTCTTGATGTTTAAATTGACAAATCTAACTTTTCTTCATTCATTCGTCAAAATCAAACAAATATTTTGCTTCCTATTGCTAGCGCGGTACGTGTTCTGCTGCATGCAATAAGCAGTAGTGATCTTAGCATAACCTTTCAATTCGGAAAATGCAAAATTTTAATAGAGAATATCTCCTTAGTTGTCTGGTCACCATAAGTTTCTCTTCAGTTTGGAATAAAGCTTAATTCAAAACTGTTGGTTTATTGCAAGGTGTCCATCACTATTTACGGAATTTTACGCCAGTATTTTGAACAACATTCAATGTGATTTGTATGAACGCCACAGGATGTCTGTTAAACAGAGATTTACTTTTGAAAGTGTTTATATTTGAATATTCGCGTTGAAAAAATCAATGAAGAACTGCATTTAGTTTCAATTTCATTCGATTACTTTGCACATTTCAATAGAATCTCCTTTGTACTACAGTATACTATTTTATAGTTTGTATTACTATAATTTCAAATAAATGTATTGCAAGGTTTATCAATCGCTCCAGTTTTTAATCGATCATTATTGTAATTTTTGTTTCAGGTAAGGATCATCCATACAAATAGTATTCCAGCAGATCCTTAATATCAATACGAGTCCACCAATCGTAAGTTTTTGAACAACGCGACACTATATATGATTATAATGTACGCGCATTATTTTACAACTTTGACGCGACGATCAAAAACTTTCCCCCGGGCTGTAATACATCGTCCACGTAAGATCGGAAATCCGCGCCTGTGTACGCGTAACACCGGGCGCGCGTCGTTAATTTATGAAGTGCCGAAACGACCGTCGAGCCATTAAATACGCCACGAGTGGACGCACACCGCACCACCCGCACTGTTATTACACACCACCGTAACGGCAATCAATGAGGATCCGCGCCACCGGCCGGCGCGCGGCAAAGTAACAGGATGGCCGGAGTGCGACGCGTCCTGCCAGTCGGGGTATACGAGGAGAGCGAAAAGGTTGAGCTTTATTGCCCTCCCACTCTGTATGCATACACACTTATGTATACCTCGGGCAATAAACGCGGCTGTCCGGCGCGGAACGGGCCTCCATAAAGTTTAAAGGCTGCGACATAAACGGCCCACTCGCGCGCGCGCCACGCGCCTTACGCGCGCGCGTGCGGCTCCGAGGCCGGCTCGCGAACGAGGATGCGCGTCCTTGGTCTTTTTTGCCGTCCCGCGTTGGCCGAGTGAATACGGAACACGATGTTGCGTTCTCGGGCGGAATACGGAGCAGGCGTGGGTGGATGCTGCTGCTGCTGGAGGTCCCGCGCTGTGTGTACATGCGTGCACTAGTTGGGAGCGTTTTATGGAGCACACGCTATGCGAGAGATGTTACGTGGGCTCGCTCGTGAGATCGCGGCTAAGGCTGTGTCGGCGGGGTCCGACGAGAGAGCGCGGCAAAGTCAATGAGCAACCTTTGCGGGCTGTGACGGGTTCGTGCGATTGGCCGGGGTTAATTTGATCGTTGGTTTTTGACACTGCTCTTGATGCATCGATGGATCAGTTGGAGGAGGGAACATGCCCCCGACCGTATTGAGTATACGCGGGGCTTTTTTCGGGAAAGGCTCGAATTTTCGGATAATTTCTTTTGGAATCGTCCGTTTTCGTGAAAAATCGTTGCGGTGCCAATCGTAAAAATTAATGTTTCCCAAATGCATCGGAACATTGGATGAAACTCCCACGAACAAGTATATGCAACACGATGCACCGCTAGTAGTCACTCCACGCAGCGTATCCGGTGCTCGTCGTAAACTTTTTTTCCTCCCCCCGGCAGTAGAGCTCAAAAACCACGCACTCCAACCCTGCAATTACACCCCGTAAAACAATCCCGCGTGTCAATTTCTTTTCCGTGCGGCGCTTCGCTCGCGGCTTCTAATGACGCGCACATCCGATCGTACCGGAGAGCGTGTTCCTCTTTTCCTTACCCTTTTTCCAACCAGAAAAAAAAAAACGAGGGAAAAGAACGAGCTACCAGTGGGTACGGTACATTGTACGTACCGCTGCTGCCGTACACACGCGCGGAGGTCGGCGAAACTCGAGGCGAGTTTTATTGCGGAGCATATATACTTGTAAAGTAAGAAAGTCGGTGCGCGCCAATTACAACAACCGGGAGGAGGAGTCGTGTAAAACGCAGTGCAGAGGCGCTGAAAAAACTTGGAGAGTGTTGTACGTGGTGTCTAATGCGGACTTTTTTCGCGTCCGACTCAGTATGGAAATTTTATTGCCAATTTTTTTTTCAACATAATTATTTTCCGAACGATCGCGGCTTGTGGCATTCAGGAATGTTCGAGCACGTCGTTCGATTCATCAATGGATTGCAGCGTAGTGCGACCGAATCGTTAGTATTATGCAGGGGCATTTACTTGAAGTTGAGCATAATAATAGTTCGGATATGTTCAAATGCGCGCGCGAGATCTCTATCTGCGAAATTTGTACGTTAGGCTGCTCCTATTACATTTTTCTTGATGATACGCAAGAAGTAATGATCGTCTGCGTCGTTAACCTTCGTCGGTGTTATTCATGAATGCAGCAGAACTTTGAAAGTCAGTAAAAATTATTTTAGCGAGCAGTACTTATATAACTCCGCGATTCTATTCCAGTGTAATTTATGCGTTAGAGTAATTGATTTTTCTATGGAAAATTTGGGATGCAAATTAATTTTCGTATCTCTAATTGGATTCTTGAATAATCGAGCCAGCGATTCGACTCGTGTAAAAGAGCCACACGCTTTTAACTTTAAGATAATTGACATCAGTCTTCCAACAATAGAGTTGATTTTATTTAATTATATATGAATAAACAGTGATAAACGATGAACAACAGATGTAACATCATTGCCAACACACATAACGCATTCTCTTGGCCATAGATGGATCATTTCACAAAAACTGCGATTTTCATGAAGCCTATGTTTATAAACAACGCATTGCAATATTTTGAGCCAAAACTTTTTTCAAACAGTGTAAACTAATTATATCCAGATAGCCTTTTTAAAATCGAGTCAGTGTTAACTTTTTAATTTTGTTAAGCTGTATTCTCCAGTAATCTGAACCTTCTAGCATCCTTTCTAGTCGTTTTGGACCTCGTTTTGGGCGATAATAAAAATTTCTGTTTTGGACAATAGAGACGGATCCAAAGTTTTCGGCTAGTTTGGACCTCACATAACATACAAAACGTAATAGAAATATTCTAAACAGCAAATTTTGAAAATCGTTTATCTCACACCAAAATATCCCGTTTTTGACTCGTGCATAATTTATGTTTCGAATTTACTGACTTTACTACTTATACATTATGATTGTGTTACTTGTATGTGGAAGTTTCCCCTCGAGTGGTCCCACAAGCCGCGCCACCGTCGCTAAGGTACTTTGTGTTATCATGAAGCTGAAACTAGCAGACAAACCGTAGCAGCGGAAACATAAAATTCCGAATTTCAATGTAGCTACCCTTGAAAATAGACTAGGTACCCCTTTATTTCAAGGGTACCTAAATTAGAATTTGGTATTTTACGTTTCCGCTGCTACAGTTTGTCTGCTAGTTTCAGCTTCATTGTGTCATCCTGGTTCATCTATATTGATTTACACCTATATTTACTGGTGTAACTATAGAGTTATACCAATTACACGCAAAGTACCTTAACCGCGATGGCACCGCTAGTGAGAACACTCGAGGGGAAACATCCCTATTACTTATTATATTATGTAATTACATTATATACGTGTATGTTAAAGAAAACTACTCTATTTAAGTTTGAAAAGTAAGATAAGTCTACTTACGAAACATAATTTCCATTTGTCTTACTCTGTTGTTGATCGCCCACTGCTCCGTATAATACGTGTTCACTCGACGAATGACTGTATCACACTGAAAACAAAACATCGAGTGAACTGCGCAGCTCATCGCGCAGTATAGAGTGCGCACCTCAGCTATAAGTCACTGACCACTGACTCACTTAGCTGATTAAGCTCACAGTGTGATACTGCCATTCGTCGAGTGGACACGTATTATACTGAGCAGTGAGCAATCAACAACGGAGTAAGGAATTAAGCGATCATATTTCGTGAGTAGACTTATCTTACACTTGAAAATTAAATAGAATAGTTTTTAATGCCGCACCATTTTAATATATAATGCACCCTTAAAACAATTAATAAACATTGACGAATAATTAATAACTAATGTAACATCATTGCCAACACTCGAACTTTAAACGGAGTAGTTTTTGATACCGTATACGTATATAATGTAATAAAATAATTTGTTATATAATAATAATTTTTTAATATTCATTTATTGTATTATATAATATACTCATAAATTATAGTCTATGTGATTCAATTTTTCCATTCGCCATGTTGATTTGCCAATACTGCAGCTTCGTCCTCTGGGTGAAAATGAAACTTGAGATAAGGGCAAAACTAAAGAACGAACTTTATGTAAGATTCATCGGATACTTTCCAAAA
Organism: Copidosoma aretas; assembly: GCA_030522625.1. Lineage (NCBI taxonomy): Eukaryota > Metazoa > Arthropoda > Insecta > Hymenoptera > Encyrtidae > Copidosoma > Copidosoma aretas. The sequence goes on from JAPYYV010044190.1 coordinate 7,265, forward strand.
TGGTCCATGTAACCTTACAATTTAGTAATATAAAGGTTTAAATTATGTATAGTTCAGAAGGTACACGTAGTAGGATCACGAGGATCTGGTCTGCATAATAATATATTATATAGTTCAGAAGGTACACGTAGTAGGATCTGGTATTTGACAGTTATTGTCGTCGCTAGAATTTTGCCACCAGATTAACGTTCAGCTACGTGACGTAACATCAAAACAACACAGCTTCTAACTTGAAGTTTACTAGAGTAGGGGATAATCAGCTGTCGGAAACAACCAACTGTATAGCGGAGAAATTCACCGCGTTGCTCAGAGCGTATTGTGATCTTATGTCACGGACACTACAAACTAAACTCTGGAATGCAGGAACAAAAATATCATCAATTAAATGACTTAAAATGATTGTAATGAATATGAGGAAGTAAGTCATATGTTCCATTGCCAAGGTAAATACTTGTAATGATATTTTTTCGCGATTTGAACCTTGCACTGTACTACATTATATATACAGACAAAGATAATAGCAGTGGACACATCTGTGTAAGCTATCGTGTCTCGTACGAATAGCAAACGAATGAATAGTCAAACAATAGAATAAATCAATCCTCAGAAAACAATTCTCACGCCGCAGCATCGAAAGTCCGCTCCGATGCGTCAAAAACTCCGGCCCGAACGGGATCCCGCACCGGGGAGGCCAAAAGCACTCGTGGGGACACCGCTACGAGATGGACTCGAACGGTAACAGAAGCACCCGAGACGACCACCAGACGGTCCGGGCGGTCTGAAAGAAGCAGCCGCTCCAACATGCACTCGCTCGCCCCCCCCCCCTCCCCCCCCCCGCGGGTCCATCGGCCCGGCTCGGGCCTGTACGATTCGTTCTCCCACCCGAGCGGAGGAAAGAATAGGACGACGAAGCGGAGGAAAGAATAGGACGACGAGCGGGGGGGTGGGTAAAGGGGGAAATCGGATCTCAATAGAGACGCTGTAATGAGCAAATCCCGCGGCGCCACAAGACCGCGGACTTGAAGAACGAGCTTCTTCCCCCCTTCTGCGGTCCCGCGCCACTCCATCACCTGGGCGCACTCGCCTACGACTGTATTATTATCATCACCACGGTCATCACGGCCCCGCTTCTCGCGATGTGCGGACGTCTCCGCGCGTGTGATCATCGGCGACGCGCCGTGCTTCCGCGAATTCGCGATCTCTGCTCCGCGTCTCGTCCCGTAAGTATGTTAATCACCGTAACGCCGAGGGTGAGAGTGTCGGTTGATGCACGCGACTCGCCGGACAAGGATTTCGCCAAGCCCGAGTGCGGGCGTTGCTTTTTTATTTCCGCGGGCGATGTTTCATCCTGCGTAAGATTCACGTCGCGATTCAAGATAGTACAGTGTATCGAAACGCAGTCGGCATCTTTTTTTTTTGTTTTTTGTACAATTTCTCCCTGGAACGTACGGCCGTGATCTTTTCATTTCGACTCGGTTCTCAGAGTGCTCGGGGTATATTATATGTATATACCTAATAGTATGAGCACCGGTGGTGCTGGGCTGGTTATATATATGACTGCCGGAAAGAGAAATTGGCAGGAGAAACCTTTTAGAAGGGAAGATGTACAGGGGAATCAATAGCGGAGGGAAAAAGAACAATGGCGGCCGGATAAGATGGGATGGGATAACTAGGACGGACAAAAAGCTTCTTCCCTCCAAGATCAACGATGCAGAATTGTAAGAGTTGCCGGGGGGGGGGGGGGGGGGGGGGGGGGGGGGGATAGCGAAGGGGGGGGTTCGGCAAATGGGGAAAGGGGGGAAACGAAGGGGAAAAGTGAGAGGGGGTGGCGAGCGGAGGGCATCCGGGGGAAATATCGTGCGGGGATTTATAATGTAGTAACGAGAGAAATGCGAAGAAAAAATTTTGCGAGGGGCTCTCTCGGTATACAGCTTGTTGGGCACTTGATTCCTGCGATAGTATCTGGTACTGTTGAATACGCAAAATAATATCGAGTCGTGAGTGAACGGAGATCTATTTGTGTGAAACTTGGAAAAAACTGGAGGTTTCGTGGTCGAGCAAGTCATAATTAAATTTTAAACTTGTAATTAGTGTGGGTTACCCCTGCTCATCTGAGCCAGGGTATGTGGGTGCTAGGCATCGAAGCTAATTAAAAAGCAGTTGCATGGAATTCGTGGCTTGTTATTGTCATCCAACGGGCAACAGCTCGTAGTCGTTGTTATACCAGTGTCGCTTGAAATTGTACGTTCCACTTATTTTTCCCAAAATTTATTTCACATACAAACGGTGCAATGCATGTACTTTTAATATTTTTATCGATACAATCGGCTTCATTTTCTTTGTATCGCGTTATAGCGTGCATGTGCTTGCACCTATTTCTCGAAACCAGTTCCGAGGATCATCCACCATAGCACCGTAATCGAGAAAGAGGCTGACCCACGACCCCGGCAAAACCGGGCCAGCGCCTCCGCAGCTTTTATTTCTCACGTAACAGTTACGAGGCGGACTGCCCGAGAGAGCCCTTGATCCGCGTTAATGGTCTGCTGCTGCTGCTGCTGCTGCTGCTGCTGCAAGCCTCGCGCAAGTGTACGCCCGTACATGTACGCTCCTCTCTCTCGGTTCTCTATTTCCTTTTGTTCACATATATATATTTTTTTTACGGCCAAAGGTGAGCGGGATCATTGGGAAATCATATCTTTTATCCGCAGCAGCTCGTCATTTTCTATTTTACGTGCCTTTTTTCTTTCCGTTCGTTCCTGTTTTCTCCCAGCCGCGGCAATCTCGCTTTTGAGAGCAACCTTTTATTTCTTCATGGTGACTCCGTTAGCGTCGGAAGGGTACGTTTCACATTGTGCCAATAATTTTGGGAATACCAGGTGCGACGCAATGAAGCTAAACTCGTGCAGCAGAGTACACTGCACCGGTGGGAGAGAAGGAAAAAAGAAGCCCCCCCCCGAACAAGCGCATCCGGAGAAATCGCAGCGATTCAACAGCAGCAGCAACTGAATCCCGTCTGCCCCGCGCGACGGAGGAAACGAGAGCGAGCTGCAGCCGAGGGCGGCTCGGATTCCGCGGGCGATCGTATAAAAATCTCGTTACTTCGAGTACATTAAGCGCCCGGAAGAAATCCCCGTATCGGCTCCGCCGGCGCGCTTCCGCTGCACGTCGCTCGCAGCGCCGGGCGGCTCTTCTCTCTCCGCCCTTTCAACCCCCCCCCCCGCCCCCCCCTCTCTTTCCGCGGGTGCGCAAGTGCATGCAGCCCCAGCTGCTCTTTGTCCGACGCTGCGTATTTTTTCCTGCCCCATGAACGTTCCCTGCTGCGATGCATGCGCC
>JAPYYV010044213.1:0-10358 GCA_030522625.1 Copidosoma aretas
TTTTGTAAAATAGGTACTTATGTTTCCATGGAATGAAGAATATGCACGTTTTGACGTTTTGAAATAGAAAGATTTCAATTCGTTTTTTCCAGTTTGTCAAAGGTACTTTTGTTTTCGTGATGACTAAGATCCGTTTTTTTCAATTCATAGGGACAGACACATAGAATGAACAAAGAAATGTTTCCCGATTTTTTAAATCCGAAATTTAACAGCCAAGATTTTTTCAACGTAAAAGAAAAGCAATATGTTTTACTCCATAAAATACAAAAAGAAAAATCGTTCCTCGTCAACTCATCACTGTGGAATTATCCGAGTCACGATGACTTGGGTTTCAAAGCTCGAGCTGCAAAAGCCACGTGAACGGGAAAAGATGCCGTACATGGAGATACATTTTGGACTGAGATAATACAAGGGTTTGTGTTCATAGAGCTCGAGCTTTAAGGTGGCTCTTCAGTGAAATGAAAGACGGGGGCTGTAAACTAAACTTTAATAGGTTATTCTTAATTCAAGCTTAAACGAATCTCTACCTAAAATTTGAGACCTTTCCACCAGGTAAATTATAAAGAACGAGGCCTTCAAAGTAGAGTAGGATTTTCAAAATTTACCATTTAGAATTTTTGTATTATTTTTTCTATGTTATGAGAGGTCCAAACTAGCTGGAAACTTTTGATCCCCGTCTCTATTGTCATTTTTCAAAAACACATGTTAATTTAGGGAGCGTGCACGAACTACGTTGACGATTTTGGGGAGGGGCGGTCTTATAGTATGACACTACGCTTGGTCACGATAGGGGACGGAGGGTGACCATCAAGTTAACTTTACTACATACAAATTTAAAAATACAATTTTTAACGTTTCTCAAATTGTAAAATGGCTCTTTGGGTTATCCAACAAGGGAAAAAATATTGACTGCTATGTAATGTACGCAACGGGAAAAATACATTTAAACATATTTTTCATGCACTGAGATGCAAGCAAACCGCAGAAAGTATAAGGTAATGAGCTGTGAACGGATTTTCTCAGGGCATGCACGATGATTTACCGTATATAAACGTTACGAACTGAAGCTTACAGTGTATATTTATTTTTCCCACCTCGATACACCCTCGGTAAGAAAAATATGATTCGCCACTCATGTGCATCCGACCAGGGCGATCCCAACGGTCTCTCGGGCATTGCTTCGCAAGCACTCTCGGGCCCAGGGACCGCCCTGGAGAGATGCACATTTGTGACGAAAACTATTATTGCACAAACTTTAAAGGTCGTCAAAAAGTGATACCGATGGTCTAACATGCAAAGTTTTTTCCGTGTACACTTGACAAAAATGATTTGTTCCGAACGTGGTTGTTACACAACGTCACTGACATCTCATAACCCATGTTTACTTATGGTTATTTGAAATTAACCGTCATACGAATTATTGGACTATAGATCTTGAAACAATTAATAACTCAACACATAGGCATCAAAAGCCGCTAAAAATGCAATTTTTAAATGCTTCGCATCACGGTAATGACATTTTGGCCTGTTTTTTCCATCTTACGGCCAGGGCCAATACTTTTTCGACTTTATTTCAAAAGGGCTATCTAGAGAAAATGAATGCACACTGTTTAAAAAGAAATCTTGGTACAAAATAATACAATGCGTTGTTTATGTACATAGGCTTTATAAAATATCGCAGTTTTTGTGAAATGGCACATATTACGTTATTAGAAACTACTCTGTTCAAGTTTCGAGTATTGGCAAAGATGTTACATTGGTTGGCAATTATTCGTTAATGTTAATTAATTTTTTTTTGCGTAGATTATATGATACTAGAACTAAATATGAAGCCATCATTATTATATAACTTACTACTTTATTGAATTATATACGTAAACGTTATTAAAATCTACTTTATTAAAGTTTCAAGTGCAAGATAGGTCTACTCACAAAGCATAATCTCCTTTTTTCTTACTCCGTTGTTGATAGCTAACTGCTCCGTATACTAGGTGTTCACTCGACGAATGACTAGATCACACTGTCAGCTTAGTCAGCTGAGTGAGTCACTGGTGAGTGACCTAGCTATGGTGCGCACTTTATACTGCGCAATGAGCTGCACACCTCACCTGATGCTTTGTTTACAGTGTCGTTTAGTCATTCGTCGAGTGAACTCGTATTACTGAGCAGTGAGCGGTCAACGACAGAGCAGGAAATATGGAGTTCATATTTTGTGAGTAGACTTATCTTGCACTTGAAACTTAAATGAAGTAGATTGTAATAACGTATACGTATATAATGAAATTATATAATATGATAATTAACACAAGTGCCACACACTACACACTAATAATGTATACGTAGTAAATTTAATAATTTCATTATATAATATATTTATGAAGTATTTCACGAAAAACGCGATATTGTGCTGTGTGTAATAGGATTTTCAAAATATAGTGTTTAGAATTCATTTATTATTTGTTCTACGTTATGCGAGGTCCAAATAAGCTGGAAACTTTTGGGCTAAACGACTAGAAAGGGTGCTAGACGGTTCAGATTTTTGGAAAATAGAGCTTAAAAAAATGAAAATGTTAACGCATAGGCTGTATAGACCGCTAAAAATGAAAATTTCAGATGCTTCGCGTCACGTTAATGACAACGGCACGGCCTCGAACTGTATTCAATCTTTGAACTGTATAGAAGCCTTATTATATCGAACTAAAAAAGTCCAAGCTCTTACAGTCCAAAATTTCTCTCCGCGCATTCAGCGATAACAGCACCGGAGTTTAGTATTGCGCGAAATACCCGTAGGGGAGCGCCGATCCTCGGCCGCGTTCGGTTAAATAAATGCCCGCCGTTGTGCGCCTGAAATTGAATCCGAAAAAATATATGGGCGCGCGAAATTCGAAATACCCCGCTCTACCTGCGCTCGTAAAAGGCGCGAGAGAAAGGGAGAGTAAAGACCGTAATCGGTTTATGAGCGTATGAATTTTCTTTTTTTTTTTTTTGCGCTCGGCGCGCCGACAAGTTATGCGCTTCGATGGTTAATCGCTGGTTGTACGTTAGGGGCGACGCGTGGCGAGGGGATGACGTAATGAAAAGCCATTCGTCCGTCGTTTGGGAAATTAAGAGAAGAAAAATACGCGTATGGTGGATGAATTTTCGGAGAGTTTTTCATCTCCGTTTTCGCCCAACACGTGTAAGTACAAGAACGCCCCGATTTACGAAGACAAGAAGATTGAATGTAGTTAATATCGTTGAAAAACGCGCCGGGGCTTCGGTTGAATTATTCGCGGCATAAACGTCCTCGGTAGTAGTGGACGACACGAGTCCGGGGAGCTCTTGTTATGTGCGTAAAATTAAATTCTAAATCGTCGCGCATTAATTCCAACGTACGGAATCTCTATTCCTTTGCTGACGGGAAAGAATGTGGAGACTTTCACGGATCTGCATTTCTTAGGCTCGATTACTGCACCGGAGGGCCTCATGTGTTTACCAGAGCAAAAAGCGTAACCTGCTGTGAACCTCCTACTTTTAAACAAATGTCGATGCTACAACGAGAGTGCAGCAACAGCTGACGTTTGTAAATTTTAAGGACATAAAAATGTTTTGCTCCGAGGGTGGATGACTCCGAGTGTCACCCGAACGTCCCTCACAACGAGACGCGCCCCGTATTAATTCGGGAGCCCCGAAAAACGAGGGTCACGGGAAAACGAACGATGAATACGCCAGAGCGAGACTGTATGGAAAGCCCAGCGGCAGACGGGGCGAAAGCAGTGGTCCCGGATTTGCTTTACGGCCGAATTATACCGGGATCCCCGGCGCGGCGTGCTCCCGGAGATCCCCGGACCTGATATCACTGTATTGTGTCCTCCGTGATTCCCGGCTGCCAGCAACCCCCCGTGTACGTTCGTGGATAAACGCATCGTCACGGGCTCGAGCGCGCAGATTCGGTCCCTCGATACTCTGTTCGGCAAACGGCACCGTTAAAAACCGCTCATCGGTTCGGCCGTGTATTTTAAAATTCGCCCGGGAGAAACAATGAACCGAGAGCGCGACGCGCGCAGGCTAGCAGAGGAGAAGGAGGCGAGTGCTCGGGATGACGATAGCGCGGAAAATCTGGCCAACGCTATGTACTGCACACATACGCTCGGTAATCTTGTGTAAACCACGCCGGTGCCGCTGCTGCCGGGGGGTCAGAGATTAGGGAGGAGGAGCCACGGGGCAAGAGTTATACGGAGGGCGAAGAAGGGCCGAACCGGGAGCGTTGGCAGTCCGAGCGGAGGAGCTAAACTTGGCTTAGCGCGAAGTCATTTAGCCGAGGCTTACGGGAAAAGCTCACGGGGTCGGAGCGGAAAGCGGCGGGGGCGGCCGCACTGCGGCTCGCACGAATTTCAACGTGGCAGCCTGGGGAGGAAAGGGCTGGGGGGGGGGGGGGGACCTAGCTACATCTAGGGGCTAAGTCGCCCGATGGTTCGTCGGATGCTCTGGAGCTGGGGGGTGACCGTGCGTTCCATTGTTGTTGCGGGGATATGATGGAGTGAACCGAGGTGCGTGCCTTTGAGAAACTGGTTTTACCGAGTGTGGTGTGTATTTTGTGGAATATTTTTGTACCCGTTGATCGTCGGGGCTCGTACTTTGCGCGTAAAAGTAACGAGTGCGAGAGGCAGATTTTTAATGCAACCTCCGGAAGTGTTCTTATTGCGTGTAATAGACTCGAGGGTCGGGGGTGTTTCAAAATTGAAACAGGGTACAGTGGTTACTATTACGCGCCGAATTTCATTGAGTTACTGTTCCCCAATTATGTTGTACAATATCGCCTTTGAAACAATTTCAAAATTTAAAATCAATTGCCAGTATAATTACATTAGAGTAGACGCTTTCGCTAAGCCAAAATTTACAGTGAAATTACGTTGTTGTGTAGTACCAAAATTAAATCGCGTCGAATCATTAATTCAAGCGTCGAAAGAGTTTTGAAATTAAAAATTAGTGGAGTGAAATTACTTTCAAAGTACGCGCTAATGATTCGCCTGAAATTAACAGCGTAATTTTACATTTTTGTCCGAGTTGAAAATAAAATCGTATCCAACGAATGCAACCGTCGGAAGAATCATCCAACCAAAGCGCTACTCTCGCCCATAGGATCCTAACATGAAAAATTCCATTTGGTCCGTCAGGTAGGTTATCAAAAAATATTGGACACGTATTTTTCTTACCATGGGCACAAAGTGCGGCAAGCCCTTTGCGCCCTAGGGATGCACTTTGGGCCCACGGGCGCAAAGTACTTTTCTGCCCTAGGACCCAAAGTGATTTCCCGGGCCCAAAGTGCGCCCACGGGCACAAAATTGCACTTTGTGCCCTGGGTAACAAAAATATTATACGCACCTCGGGCACAAAAGGCGCTATTGTTTGTACTTTGTGCCCTAGGGGCGTAATGTACTATTTTCTTTTTTCATATAAACGAAAATTTCCAAAGATAGAGCGTATCAAAGTTCAGGAGAGGGGGCTGTATGACGTCATACCTATATAAAATCCAATGCATAATCGACTACAGGTATGACGTCACGCGACACTTTCATACGGTATAACTTTATCAGTATTCATTTATATAAAAAAAAGAAAAAATACGTGTCAAATATTTTTTGATATCCTACCTGATGTACCCAATTGATTTAAAAAAAAAAATTTACGCAAGAACCCTATTACCCGTGATACTGTAAAAATACAGCGCTGTTGTAAACACACACTTGACCTAATTAATCGCCCCTCGTTTCGTATGCACCTCCCGGTATTTTTTAATATTATTAGCATACTTCGTCAAGAATCCAGATCGAAAACGCGCGCCCGCTCGTGAAATCGTCCCGCGCAGACGAGAAGCGCGGGTAATTATTTCCAAAGAATCCAGCTCTCGGCCGTACAAGCATATTACAAATACCGCTGAGCAGGAACGCGACGCTCCGACGAGATGAAAAATCACGCACCGTGCGCACATATCTCCCGGGGAGAGCGTCGATTCTCAGACCCCCCCCCCCCCCCCCCCCCAAGGGAGCAAAAAGATGTTTCCGGCCTACTTAACCGCCCCCGCCCCCCCCCCCCCCCCCCCAATGGAGACACAGAGATGTTTCCGGCTTATATTATACGCCTCCGACAACTCCATCATCCCGAGCCCGTACACACGCGCACGCGTCATAATCTACGTATACTCCCCGTTATAAGAGGGTTTCGTCGCGGCACGTCTGCACTCGGGTTAATTAACGTCAGTCGCAAAAGAGAGGAGGGTGGCAGGGACGGGAAAAAGAGGTGTGTGTGTGTGCGCGCACGGTGCGTTCGAGCCACGTATGGACTTGCCGTATAATCCCCTCCCTTATCGGGCCTCGCTGTCCTCTGTTTGTCTTCCTACGTGCAACCTCGATTTCTTTCACCGCACAAGTTGTGCTCGAACCCCTGCCGAAAATCCAAAGCTTGCCAAAGGAGTCTCCGCGCGCGCGCGCAAGTGTATGCAGAGCCCCGCCGCACGCGAGTATGTATTATATAACACGAGCCAGCCGCGAAATATCGGCCGGGAAATACCTTCCGGCGCACCCCACCGCGGGGGGTACCTTCGCCGCGCGGTCGGTGTATTTATGCTTTCCGTGCCGCACGGCCCGACTGCGGTATTAAAGTGCCGCCAACCTATCCGCCTTTCGGAGCCATACGAGCCCTGTACCATATCCGATGGGGGGGGGGGGGGGGGGCGGGAAACGCCCGGGCTTTTTTTGACTCGCCGCCAAGCCCCCGGCCCCCCCCTCCTCCCCCCGGTGTTCGTTTTTTTTTTTTGGGGGGGTGCGCGCTCTGTGTGTCTGTACGTTCGGGCGCGAGTGCGTTTGGCGGGGGAGTTTGGGGTCGGAGAGGGGTGGATGAGCCATCTTTTCCATTTTTTGTTTTGTTTTGGTACAGGGGTAAAACGTCCAAAGAATAGACACCCTTCCGACGGATAGACCGTTGTTGATGGTCCGACGTGTATCAAACTAAGTAGAAACAGTCGAGTAAGGCAGGACGAGCCGATTTTGTGATTCGAACTTTACAAGTGGATTTATTAATTTCTTCATTTTGCTTGATCAAAAGTGGAAACAAACGAGCGCGTACAACATAAATGAAAATAACGCTCAACAAAATAGAGTATCGGCTTATAAATTTCAAATCACAAAATCGGCTCGTCCTGCCTTACTCGGCTGTTTCTACTTAGTTTGATACACAGCGGACAATGAACAACATTCTACCCCCGCACAACATTCTTACTTCAATTTTTACTTTAAGGATGGTCATAAGTAACGGAGCGATCAAATTATTTCTGTGTTCCTGAAATAAAGCTCCAACTCATTATGCGTCCAATGTTTTTATTTTTTACTTTGAAATCGTGCGTTTTTTACTTTTCTCAAAGCGTCTATCCATCGGACGTTCTACCCTACTCCAGTTTTTCAACGGTAATGCAGAATTGCCGCGGTAACGGGAGGAAAAAACCAGAATCTGTCGCTCCACGGTGAACAAGAGTTTTATGCTCTTCACTCGTGCGTGGAGAGGAGTAGAGGCAGGCGCGCGCCATAGTGGCCTTCGTCATTCGCGCGCGTTTCGCCGGACTCTTCGACAAAACGAGAGCCACAGATCGGGCGCGTTGTGAATAATTCGGGCACGAGCCCCGACGTCGATGCGAAGGATAAGCCATCCGCGACTGATGAATAGATAAATAAACGAACACCGATACCCCGGTTGTCCACCGAAAGCGCGGAAATGCACCAGCGGCTACCCCGGGGTGGTCGCCGCGAGAGACCGGCTAATAGGATTTTAACGATCCGACGATAGTGGGGGGGCAGAGCGCGACTGGCCGTCCGTTGCAAATTTGATATCTCGAGCGCCCGAATCGAATTATCGTCGAGCCGCGTCGAATCAGCCCGGCCGATGGACCGTGCGAGCCGCGATCGGCTGCTAGCTTGCGTTTGGGGAAAACCACTCTTGGCCTATGGTTCATGGGATCCGGCACGCGGGGCAGGGGGAAGGGGGAGGTATCCGCGAGTTTGACCGGTGAAGTGGCCGTACGATTGCGTAACAGTGCGCGCGTGTCTGTTCGTATTTTAAATTTACGAACTCCCGCCGGGATTTTTCGTTTGGAGTAGCCTGCGTCGCGATCGAACAGAGCGAAGAGGAAGCCTAATGATCTTGCGGACGACGGAGAATTCCAACGATTCGGACCGAATTCGAAGAACTTCTACATTAGCTCGAGCTCTTGGATCTCGTTGACGAGCTGGGCGAAGGAAGAGGTGGCGGAGGAGGATTATAGAGTCCTAGTCTCTGATTTTCCTTGCGCCTTGTATCATTCAACACCTCAATTTTTAAATCCATCGATACATACTAAGACAGAAGTTAAAATAAATCTCTTACACTCTCGACGCCACGTCTGGCAAAGTAGATTTGAGCCGCAAGGGGAGTAAAAGCATGGCAAAAATGCATCAGTCAACAGATACGCGAGTACGATTCAATATCGACAACTGAATCGACGAAGAAACACGGCGGCATGCACCGAGAGGACACAAAAATCGCCCGCTCGATTAACGGTAAACACGATCCACATACTTACGATCGATGCATCTGTTCAAACACCCACGGACACCCACAGCTGTCGTTGCAGCAATAACAATCCACGCGCCAACGCTTCGTAAACGAATCGCGTCCAAATATCGAACCCCCACGTCATCGACCGATCCATCCCGAGCGCCAAAACCAACGAGATCGCGGGTCACCGTATTATCCGACAAAAAAACACCGCCGCGCTCGCCCCAGCGAATCGTATTCGCGCGTCAACCCTGCACCTCCGGCTCGTAAGTTTCGCGCTCGGCTCCTCTGGCGCGCGGTAAGCTCGACCGAGCGTCGACCGTATGCTCGTTCTTTCCGCTTCCCCGATGCGTACCGGTGCACTTCTCCCCGGAGCCAAAACGAGAGCGATCCGAGGAAACGATACCCGGCTGGCGTTACGGGGTCGTATAAAATACTCGCCCCCTCCCCCACGACGTGCATACATATTATATGCATAGACCCCACTCGGCGGTTCATATTCGCGCTCGCGGGCCAGCGTACCGCGGTAACGTAAGGCCGGATTCGCTCGAGCCCGACTTATCTCCTCCTCCCTCCCGACTGGCTCTCGTGCGCGAAGAGGCTTCGGATTCGATTTTGCCCCCACCCCCTGCTGCTGTTGTAGATATAAGGTACAACGCGCTCGATCGTACGTTTCGTACTTACGGTGCATATATACGCGCGACGCCGAGGAAAAAGGACAAGGGGGGGCAGCTCTGGAGAAGCCAATTCCGGCCGGATGGTAGTAATCATAAATACACGGTAGTCTGGCCCTCGGCCGCGCGGACCTTGGAAAAAGCACTGCGGATAATCCCGTATGTATGCATCTACCCACGTATACACGGGTAGGGCGGAGAGGCACGTATGTATTCCCGGGGCTATCGGCCGCCTCCGGACGGTGGGGGCTGGAAACTCGATCGCCCCCCCCCCGGAATCATCCGCGAGCGCTGCTTCGTCGCGGGGCTACGACGCCGAGTGTCTGCCGCCGGTTTGTCTTGGGTTAATTTTATCGGCTTTTGACGGGGGTAAAGTATACATCGAGGGACAGTTTGTGCACGTGTACGAGGACTGACGAAACGCGGGGCGATTGGATCGGTGAAAATAAATTGGGAGCCGAGCTGAAAAACAAAAAACATCAACGGGGAGAAGCTTCTTGCGCGACGACGAGCGAGGAGGTGCCTCTTGATCGACGTACCATGGCCGCTAATGCACCTCGGCGCACAAGTAGTGTACACCGTTATGTATAGCAGTAGTAGCGGAACGCTGAGAATCAGAATGGAGAAAAAAGAAAAAATTATTATTCGAGCCGACGCGATCTGGCTCTACGCTCGTATACGACCACGACGACGTAGATGATGATGATGATTAATCGCGCGTGCTCGTGTTCTGTACGGCATGGGCGGAAACGCGTGTCGACCCGCGTATACGCACGCACGCGCGCGCTTGAACAAGCGTTGCTCGGCTTCTGCCGGAGCATTCGCAACACAGCCGAGCTAACATTTCGCGAGGCCAGGGTGGGGAGCTTTCATTAGGGTATACCGTATGTCACCCTTTCCATCCGTTTCATCATTTCTCACCCCCGTCTGCTTGCCCGCGCACTTTCTCCGTCTCCCTACTGTTCATGCGCCTCGACATCTTTCGCTGCATCATTTTCCATCAAATTTGCCTATCCCCCCCCCCGTCGTTTCGGTCGACCGCACCACAACAGACCTGCACGAGAGAACACCGAACGCTCAGCCAGTAAAAAAGTCGGTATTCGGTCGGACCGATCGATC
>JAPYYV010044330.1:0-12420 GCA_030522625.1 Copidosoma aretas
CGACTTCAGCGTCATCGACAACGAGTTCTCGAGCATCCGCGAGCGCTTCGACGCGGAGATGAGGAAGATGGAGGACGAGATGTCGCGCTTCCGCAGCGAGCTCATGAACCGCGAGAACAACTTCTTCAGGAGCACCACCAGGTGAGCCGCCGCCGGCCCGGTTTTTGTTTTTTTCATTTGTTTCAAGCTGTACCAGCACGTGGCTTTTTGCTTTTTTTTTTTTTTTTTTTTTTCGTTCCAGGGGGCCCTTGGGACGGGGTTTTTTTCCCTTCGCTCCGTTGTCCGCGAGCCAGGTTTATTTTTTGGAATTTCTGTTGGCCATCACGCGCTATTGCCGTTCGCTAACGATTCCTCGGAACAGCACGATGCCGATAATCACGGGTCGCTTCGGCGCGGCTGATCGAAAAGCACGAATTGTTTTTGTTCCCAATCGGAGTCGTTTGGACTGAAAATATTATCCCACTCGTCGATGCGAATGTATACTTACCTGTATACACGGACGCAAGAGGACGGAAAATCAATCCTCGGAGATCGGCATTCCTCGATCGATCCCCGCGACGCGCGGCACATGTGATGCGATCAGTGGAAAATCGGCCGCGATAAATCCTCCCGGGAATGCAAACGACGGGGAAAGAAGATCGGGCCGAGCCGCAACGGTCGAGGGCGATTCAGGCGCGGTTGGAAGAATTTTATGACTGCTGTATAGGTATGTAGCGCGATGATGATTGGAAAAACGCTTTTTTTTTCATCGTCTCGCGCCGAGTCCTGACGCCGTCGAAGCCGAGGATCAGCGGTATCCGTCACCACCGCGGGCGACGCTGATCGTCGTTTGTTATACACGCATGCAAAAACTCTCGTCGCGTCGTCGGTCGTAAAAGTAAAAACGCGGACGATCGGCAGTCGGCATCGCGACGATTTATTCATCGGCTATCTTTTAGACGCGCTTTTTCTTTCGCCTGGCCGAGCCGATCGGTAATTGGTCGTTTAACAATCGGCAGTCGATCGCGCTGGGGAAAAGAAGCTCCAAGTCTATCGCGGCAGATGTGATTATCGCGGAGGAAAAATATCGGAGCATGGAGCACCTGTCGATCGTGCGCAGCCACAGGTAGGCTGCAGCAACAAGTTTCGCGCCGACCTCCGGACGGCTCTGTGCAGTATCACCTTCGTCTTGTTTCTTCTATACTCCTTCTTTTCTCGATTTGCCCCCCACGGATTCGCCACTGACGCAATACTTACTTGTGTATATTTCCGTCGAAAATGGTCGTTTTCGGTGAACGGCGAAGACCCTCGGGCTTTTTTTGTTCAATTAGTGTGCGACTATCATTTTCAACTGCTTATGAAACAGATAAGTGTAGAGCTTTCGGGCTGCTATTGTTAAACGTTCGATAAAATAGATTAGATATTTTAGAAGAAACAGCTTTTTCATACATTCGTTCGGAATGTCACGCAAAGTTTTTTCCGAATTTCGATAGCAGCGGCGTTTTTTGATCAGCGTGGAAAGTTTCCATGTACGAGTTGACCACCTTGGTCGGCTGACCCAAATTGCGAGCATCTTGATTTTTATTGGACCTTTGTGAATAAATGGGGCGAAATCGATCTTTTTGAAGACAAAAATACAAACTCTGTAATATATTTAAACGCCTTCGAATTCCCCCCTTGTAATTGTAAATAATTGAACATTGTGAGGATGGATTACGTTCTATTCAATTAGAATGGATAACATTTTTCTATCGTACACCCAAACACACCCACACGTCACACGTACATAGTACGTATAGGCAAACAGAGAAAAGAAAATCCATTAGTAATGCTGCAGAGAACATTGAATGGGAGGAGGTGGAGGAGGATGAGTCATGTCGTGCCATGGGCAGTCGTCGTCCCATGAAAAAAAAAAAAAAAAAAAAAGAGAGCCGAGAGACCTTGGCCGAACGAGCCAACCCGCCCGCAGTGCGCGTATATATGTACAGGTATATAATGTACAGTGTACTATGTAACGACAACAGGTATTGAATTGCCGATCTTGCGAGTAGGTGTACCGGGTGCATGGATGTGCAGGAGCGATTCCACGAAAAAACATTGAAGGTATTAATTTGTTCTCCGCGTGCCTTCGCGAACGTATTTGATTTTTTGCTGGATTTGGACAAAAATTTCAATTTTTAGGTTGTTGGGCCACGACGGAAGGAATGTTTTCATTTTTAAAACCCAAAGTTTTCAAAATTTCGGCATCGACTCCATTGAAAAGGATTCTCAAAAACCTCCGTTCCACACAATACCGCTAATGGTCATATTATACATGACACACCATGATCAAAGAACTCGGGACTTGATCGAATATTGTTAGCCTAATCGCTCGCACGTGTGCTCGAAAGCTCGTCCGTCACGCTGTGATGGAGCTTTTTGCCGGACAACGGCTCCGATAACAACAACAGCAGGCGACGATTCCGTGCACCGGGCACCTTATACGTCAGCTCTTTGGAGTTACTGGATGGCTTTTTACATTTATTTTGAACGATGCAGTACCGTTGCGATTTGGCGGACGCAGCTGCTCGCTGCGTGTAATCGGAGGAGGCTATGATTACTATTTTCAAACGCGATACGACGTTGGGCTGGAATATTTTTTTTCCACTCATAATACAGTAATTAACAGAATAATCGTCGATTCTGTTTTAAAGGATAAAAGTAATTTAGATTAAATAGTGCTGAAGTGATAAAAAAAAAGTATAACTCTGAATATTACCTCAATTTGTTCTCTAAAAATACATCCTGATTCTTTCTGGAAAAAAAAATTTGTCCATGACCATCAAGTATGTATACTGTTTTAATACAAGCAGCCACGAAAACGAACTATTGCATTGTTCAACAAAAATCTCGTCTCATACTTGTGCAAACAAACTCGATCCCAAAGAGTTTGCAAACCCTGGTTAAAGTCCATCTCGATCTCTGTCGACCTGTCGCTAATTGTTTCGCATTTGCGTGCGACTTGGTTTACTTATGAACGCTCTCCGGCAGTGTCACACTGCACGTATGTATGCACATGGTGCTGATGATGATGATACTTTTCGTTCCTCCTGCACTCGATCGATCACACGTACACCCGCAAGCACGAAACTCCGAGCGCATCAGAGAGTCATCGCAGCCGTGTATACGTATGTGCACGTAATAACAGCGCGCGTATTGATTTCGCGAATTCCGGGCGTGCCGGATCCGCGAATCGCTCGGCTCTTCGCGCGCATACGTATGCATAAAAAGTCCTCCCGGAAAATACACCATCAAAGTCTCACGCAGTCGCGATTCGATGAAAAGCACAGCACAGTATTCGCGCGCATACCCCCCCCCATGCCTTCGCGGTACAACGCAGAACGCAATACCTGCATGAAAAAGCTCGCCGACATAACGCGCCGGCTACATTCATAGTACTTACGCGACGGGGAGGAAAAAAAAGTGGAAAAAAAGAAACACGGAAGCTCGGAGGCTCGAGCGTATAAGCGTCGTACACGCTTATATATACACCCCCCCCCCCCCCCCCCCCCCCCCCCCACCCCCCCCCCCCCCCCCCCCCCCCCACCCCCCCCCGGGGGCAACAACCCCTCCGCCCCTCCCCGCCCCCCCGCCCCCTAAAAACGCGCGATGGGCGCACGGGCGTGGATACATCGTATAAGTATAGACAGCTGGCCCCGTTCGAACATCTGCGCCCGTTTGCGCGCGTACGCGCCAAAGTATCCACCGGCCACCAACCGTAAAGCCAGCTCGACCCTCCTCGCCGCCGCGTCCAGCCGAGATGCCAAGGACGCGCGTACGCTTGCATCCGCGCGTGCAGGCTCCATAAATCTTGCCGGGCTCGGCTGCGAGCGGTATAATGCGTATACGGAGGGGCGAGCCCCCGAAGCTCCGGGTCCCCAAACATACGTCCGTCCGAAAGAGCGGAAAGTCCAAAACGAGCATAAAGTACGCGCGCTGTATAACACGGGCTCGCTCGGTTATCTTCGAACGTCAGTTGTATCGGCATACAGCGGCGCAAAACATTTTTCGGCGCGACGAGAAAACCGACCCACCCACGACGACGGCGAGGAAAATCTAATCCGATCTCGCGCGCCCGTGCCTCAAATACGTGATGCGGCATGGCATGGGTATATGCGATGGGGAGTGTCTTGCGCAACTGTATTGTCGGCGGCACGAGAGTGTCATTGCCCAAAAAAGTCTTCCGAAATACTCGCCTGTTTGTACATGTGCGAAGAATCGTCCCGTACAAGAGGCTGCGAGCGCGATAACGACAAACACTTGCATACACGCGTATAATATGCACTCGGGCGAGCCATTATACCACTCGCTATTGATCGCGGCTGAGAGCTCGACAATTTAGCGACAATTATCGAAGATACCTATGTATGTACAATTGTACACTCGTCGCGCGCGCTTTTCATTTATGCGCGCGTGATAAATACTCACAACACGTTCGTACATAATACACGATCATGTGTAAGTATTGCACTCACGCGCATCGTTGCACACATACATCTAATATGCACACACGCGCTGGTGGATGCAAAAAGGAGCTCGCTCCCCCCTCCCCCGTCGTCGTCATCATCAGCACCGGAGTTCCTTCTGCGCGCGAGGGTGTGCATGTACGTATATCGGGTGTTTGGTCGGAGGAGGAGGAGGAGGCGACGAGGTGCGCGCCCGCGCCCGTCTCGCGCAGTCAATTTTCCAGCGGTGCCGAGACGCGTCCTCCTCTCCCGCGGAGGCTGCAGGACATTTTTTGTTCGCTGTACGAGTGGACCGGATCATTTTCCCCCTCTCCCCCCCCCGTGAAGATGATCCTGGACGAGGAGCTGTACCCGCCCCGCCACAAGACCGTGATCAAGCATCGGTAGGTCGTTTTTCAGATTTTTCCAAGATCGTATACAGCGATTTTTATCGAAATACACTCGAGGAGACTGCCACCATTATCGGCGCGCCATCGGGCCCGCGCTGCGTAACAAGTCGCACGTGTACAGTTGGTACTCGATTGTATCTCGCGGATCTTCGGCGCTTGATTTCCAGCGCTTGGCCGATCGGTCGCGCATCGGCCTGTAAACGGGGGGATTCGAAAACGCTTTGGGATCAATTTTTGTTTTGTTTCAAACATTCGATGCACCGCTCGTTGACAAAATTTAGCGCACCGAACTTTTTTCTTTTGCTTCGAAAGATGCAAAGATAATTTTTTTCCCATCGCTCGAAATACGTCGCGGCGCTTCGCTAGCTGGAAAACGTTTTTGGTCATGCCTGCATCATCATCCGCAAAAGTGCTCGACAATGTATTCGTCACTCGCGCGCCGCACCACCGAACTCCATCGCATGATCCTGCAACACATCGCACCGCTGCACGTGTGAAGAAAAAAAAAAAAAAAAAAAAAAAAAAAACGACCACCCCCCCCCGGCGGCGCCCCCCGACGCGCTGTCCCTCGCGCAAGCGCCAATGTCACCCACGCGCGTACAACACGTGCAATTGCATCACACGGAGCAGCGATAGCATCGTCTCTCCGCGCCGCTTAAAGTGATGTGCACCGATCGGAACGGGAAGGGGCGCTGCTCCGGTATACGACGCATGCATTCCAAGAGAGGCGCGAGAGCGCGTATAATTGGCGGAAAAAAAAATTAGCCGCGTCGATCGGCTCGTTGCGGCTGCTGCGACAATGGAACGTCAATTGACCGATCTCTGTCCGCCTCTCGTATATAAATGTAAGTGTGTATGATGCTGCTATCGGTAATCCGAGATCGGCCGCAGCTGCGGGCGTTTGATGTGATGGGTACCGGCCGTGTCGCTGTACATTACACGACGTGTGCCCAGTAATGCGCAGTAGGTGGAGGGGGTTTGTTGCAGGAAAAGAATGTCGAGCTACCGCCGTCGTCAACATTCTTTATAATTGCGAAAAAGAGCTTGCGCGCGTGCGTTCGTGCTTGGAGTTGTCGAGTTGCGCGCAGTCCACGAACGCTTCCTCCTTCGCTGCAGTTTGTGCTCCCCGTGGATCATCTCGGGCGATTATTGTTACACGCGATTGTCTCGGCTTTTGCGATTTGATTATTTATATTTGGCGAGCGTTCATTACGTACCTCTTTTTCCGAGGGCGCGGTGGCTCTCTCTCGGTTCCTCTCTTGTACACTCCGGGATCGCGCGAACTGATGGCGAACGAGCGGTGAATTCCTACAATTCACCCGTACAGAGCAGCGAATGGTCGTTTCTGGAATCGAAGCACCAAGGTTTTTTTTTCCGCTCGTTTGACCGCTGGAAAGAAAGGAAACAACAAAAAAACGCCGCGAGCAGCGAAACAATGGAAGGCACCGTTACCCAACGACTGCTTATCTGCCCCGTGGAATCGGCAGAGCTTACCTATACACCTGCTCGAAACAACAACGGCCCGCGTGTGCGCGAGAAACGAAAAAGGGAGAATATTTCCATCCAGAGCGCCACTCTGTCAATTAAGAGCGCGAAAAGAGTCTCTATGAGCTGCAACCCCTTCCTTGCTCGATTTCTACACACTTACACCGAGAGGCTCTCTTCTCGGGTGCACTCGCGCTGCACTTGCAAAATAGTAGGTACAATACATGCATAGGTATACCTTGATAATATATACAAGTTCGTCGATGTACTTTTATATTATATGCATACATCCGCGGCACGAAAAGGTTGAGAGCAACGTTTGTATATTTATACACACGACTGTGAACGAGAGCCAAACAGAGGCCGTTGATTCTCGGGCGCCGGGGACGGATCGGCTCGATCCGCTCCTCTTGACCTTCATAAGCAAGTATATATTATATTCTCAGAGCTTCTCTCACAACATGTGCGAATGCTCCGCCGCGGCTCGCGAAACGTCTCGAATCAAAGCACGACGAAGCTGCGGGCCGTCCGATCGAACTTGGGAGCGCGGGACGTATACTTTACATTAGCCCCCTTTCGTTTATAATCAAACGCTCCGCATCCGTTTGCCAGCTCACTGTACAGGTATTTTAGCTCTCTGCGCGGGTACATCGTGTGTCATATACTCTGTTGAGCTTCTCGAAATTTAATCGCAGTGGAAAAAAATACAGCGAAGGTTTTACGCCCCCCGGGGCGTTGAATAGCAATGGACCGATGTCCCGCGCCCCGCACGGCTGTGTATCATAAACTCTGATATTTTGGGAAAACGATCAGCCGAGGTGTCCTCGTCGTTGATTCAGCTAATTGGCTCGTATTCCGATTCACCGTGGTTATCATACGCGGACGAGGCGGGCGAGAAAAAACGTGCTGGCTTGTAATTATATACACACCGCGATATACTTACACCGTCTATTTCTCGCGCTAGAGCTTAATTAGTAACCACACCAACTGTACGAAAAACTACTTCCGCCCTGCGTATATAATATCGGGTATACCTATACGTACAAACGAACAGTAGAAAGACCTTTGGCATCGAAAACGACAACAACAACATACCGATCTACAGCCATCAGTTCCGCCCTGCGCAGATCGACCTTTCGGGCGTTCTTTCATCGTCGCCCCCCTTATTTGTATCGGTTGCGCTGTCCTCCTATGTATACGTATACATCTATGAATACACTGCAATCTAGCAGCGACGCGCGCCAATCGATCGCCTTCTATATACGCGTATAAAAGGGGGGAGGGGGGAGGTAAGAATTACACACATCTCGGCCGGAGGTCGGCGACCGAACGCGCGGACGACGCTTCCGGTCGGCCGACGGGTGATGCGACGACGCGGCGGGCTTCTTTTCCGCCTTCGTCTATTCTTATCCACTCAGCTGTTGCATTTTGTGATATAGGTGCATCCCTTCGAGTAAATAGAGCCGATGCGTACTTTGGGGGTTTTCGGGTTCGGTCATCTAATCGCCGATTTATCGCTCTCGCCTGGAAGTCGGGTTTCGGAGAGGCAGTGAGCGCACGGGCGGCTCTGTGATCCGTCTCGCGGGAGGATTTTTGTACAGGGTACACCGATCG
Source organism: Copidosoma aretas (assembly GCA_030522625.1). Lineage (NCBI taxonomy): Eukaryota > Metazoa > Arthropoda > Insecta > Hymenoptera > Encyrtidae > Copidosoma > Copidosoma aretas. The sequence goes on from JAPYYV010044330.1 coordinate 7,973, forward strand.
TCTTGAATACGGCCACATTGGTTGGCTGGTTCCGGAAATGTCGATTCATCTGTGTTTTCTGGACATTCCGATGGGTGTTCTTGCCGTCTGAGAAACAAATCCTCGAAATATTTGGGCTGATATTGAATGAAGTTCGAGTCTCTCAGGCTGGATTAGCTAGAACACGCCAACAAATGGGCCATCTTTGTACATATAGATATAAGCACAGTGCGAAGCCAATATGTATATGCTGTAACGGCTTTGCATCTGCCGCTGTGAGCTTTTTTTCCGCTTCTCAATTACAGACAAAGGATTCATTTTCTCAAGATGTGTTTTGATTGGTCTAATGAGGCTTTTCAACGGCATTGCATGAGTTTTCATCAGAGGGCTACGATTATTTTTTCTACTCAACGGCAATTTCAGTTAATAAAATGGCTCGATTGTAGATTTAAACTCTTAATTCGCAACATTGTAATTAATTTTCATTGAAATTTAGAAGTGCCGAATTAAGTTTATTCTTTTACATATAAATAGTATACTTCAAACAAGATTTTAGTGAGATTCTGCCGTTCGATTGTTATACTTTTTTGTTAGTCTGACATTTGATTAAATTTATTTACATATACGTATTCTTTAAAACAATATAATTCATTTTATCATACTGTTAATAATAATAATAAAAGATCAGTTTCAAAACTATACGAAAGATATGTATAGGGGAGAGCAGGGAAACATCTTACCTGAATGTTAAATCTACATCAGTTCGGAATATTTGACTATTTTAAAAACCTTAGTAGTTTTTGATAGATATTTTTTTTCCGAGTTACGTACATTATTTTAGCGAATGAAAATGATTTATCAGATTCTTTGGCTCATCGATCCCAAAGAATGTCAATCAGTCAGCCCGCTCTCCCTTGTGCATACATATACCTATCCAACTTGTTCGTCATATTATTACCGTAGTAAAAAATATGAACAATGTTACTTGACAATAATACTAATGTAATCTTGATTAATCGCATCTATCCGTGGGCCCGATTAACCAACTCTCGGCACGTGCGTGTGGGGGACAAATGGCCTGCAAAACCGAACCGCCACCGCCACCAAAACAAAATGCACTAACACCACCGCTGCGAACTCTAAAAACCCAAAATCGAACTCGAACGTCCACAACTTCCAAGAAGGAGACCAGTTCTAGTAGCACGGGTGACAGCTCGCCCAACTTGAGATCGGCCTTCGACACATTCAAAAGGTGATGATGATGCAGATGATGATGATGATGCACAACCCTCAGTATTTACACACATGTAGAAGAACGAAAACAGAGCGCCTCGACCAGTGGCTTGTTGTTCGTGTAGCTTTCGTACATCATTATCAATATATTGTGCACCTCTCGTAGAACCGTCCCAGTAGATTGTACCGCACCAGTCAATCAAACGTCGATGCTTTTATTTTCATTCTTCTTCAGCGCAGCACGAAACTGCATCATCTGATTTTGCTTCTTTTTTTTTTCCATCGCTACGTATATGCTTCGTTTGCCATTAGATGCCAGATATAGGAGCTTACTCATGAGTGTAATTCACTATAGCGGCCAGCTCTCATCGACATATTTTTTTTGGTTGCTATACGTTTTTAGATTTATCTGTTCGTTTGATTTTTCTTCTTTAGCGCATCGTCACGAAAACATTGCTGCTGCACAATCATGCACCACTTCGTCGTTATTCTCGCTAGTTTTAGACGTATATTCGTTTTTTTTCTTCTCATCATTTTTCATCGAGCCCTAAAGTGCCAAGATCGTACAAGCTTATAGTTGCGATTTCAAGCTGATCGGCCATTATACAGTTAGAATCGATTTTCGAGCAAACAAAAAAAAAGCCATCCAAAATAGCTGATGTCAAAGTTTTGCTCGAAAATCCGAGAGACTAGCGAATAGAAAAAAAAAATGATCGTCCCATCATCACACCTCACGATCTTCCTCGCGTCCCCACTATGATAGCCTGTCCGCAGAACCCCATACGATCTTTCCGCGGACCAAGTAGAACGGAAAAAAAAAAAAAAAATGAACGAACGCGAGAGGAACGAGCGATGAGAATAATGCAAAACTTGCAATTGCAGCTCAACGACACAGCAGCACACGTCGCAGAACAGCTCGCTCAGCCCCCAGCACGACTCGTCGACTTGGCTGGACGGATTGAACAGTCCGCTGATCCAGGACGAGGGCGACAACAAGTGCCTGAAGCTCAGGTTCGACGTGTCGCAGTACACGCCCGAGGAGATCGTCGTCAAGACCGTCGACAACAAGCTGCTCGTGAGTTGATGGTTTTTTTAATTATTTTTGACAGATGAATCGCAAGATGATTGGAGCACTGGCGTTTTTTTTTAATTTTTTAATGTGTGAAACTTTTGTCAATTTTCACTTCAAAAACAGGTATAGCTGTTTTACGTATCAATTAGCTTGTTTTGTTCCACGAATTATTTTAAAAAGGAGTCATCACGGGACATTTTTCCAACTAACGCCTTGGATGGATTTCGAAAATTGATTTTGTCAAGGCTATTACACAGAGTCAGCTTAAATTACATGTTTACTAATGCACAATATTTATCCGAGAATCCAAATAGAACTAACGAATCGGTAAAAATTCACGCAAAGATCAGTGGTCCATATTTACCGAGAGATTGGTAAATACTTGTCAATTTTACTGATCTGCAAAATCTTCGAATAAATGCCCTATTTCACTTCGAACGCATAGGTGTTGCGTAGCAAAGTAACGCCAGCGAGTATACCTATGTACAAGTTCGGACGAACGAAGCTGCGAGCGACGGCTACTCCCATCTCCCGACCGCGAGCTCGTCTTCTCTTCTCCCGTACGCAAACAAGAAGACCGTCCGCTCGCCGCCAGCAACGGCAGTACGGAAGTATGCAAAACGATCCCGAATGTTTGCACAACGCGAGCGCGTACGAAATCGTAGAGGCCTGATGGCTGTGATAAAAGCTCAGTTTCGCGATTCATCCGTTGTACCATATACGTACACGCCAGCTTTGCCGATTTTCCGCAGATCTCGCGAGACGGGCCTGTCAACGCGTCGGCGTGCAATTTACATTGCGTAAAACGCACAATCCACCCCATTCCCCTTTTTCCCCTCAAAATTCGCGTCCAGAGAAAAAGCGTCGAGTGGGGTCCCGCGCATCGTAACGGTCCAATTAGACCGAAGCGCAAAAATAGCAGCGCGACGCAAAAGAGAGCGGGGCGACCGGAGCCCGAGCGTGCCGATTTTAGATACGCGCCCCCCCCCCCCCCCCCCCCCCCCCCCCCCCCCGCCCCTCGGAACTAGTTCTTTGAACTACATTTCGTCGTTGTATCCCCGCGGCGCGTCTGCAGTTGTGCGAGTCTAGTATATACTTACCCGGTCGGTCGCTCGTCTTTTGCCCGTGGCGTGGACACCATCGGCCGCGAGTAGTCGGAAAGGCCGCGTTTTTCATAAAAATAGGTACTGGGGATGCACGACTTTCCCTTTCGTAAGTTATCCCAACGAAGTACCTCTGACTGCGAAAAAAAAAAAAAAAATAACAACGCGGGCGCCCCGCATGGTTCGGGGAAAAACACGGGCACGAACCGACCGCCCCCCGCCGACGATGCGGGCGCCCGAAATAGTCAGACTCCGAAGAACGTAAATAACCGCTCACGCGCTCCTGTCGTGTCGTCGACGCGCCGCGGAGTAATGCCAGGGTATGCTTGGTAGTAGTATTGGACGGACGAACGGGCGAGAGTCTCTCCTCTTGCGAAGAGAATACAACACACGCGAACTAATTTCAGGGGAATCTTTACATCTCCTGCTTTTTTTTTTCGGACGAAACGGAGCCGTCCTTTCTTCGAGCCGACCGCGGCCACCGATCGTTGCCCCTCCAAAATCGGAGGTCCTCTTCGACGCCGCGTGTCTCGGTCGCGGCGTCGTCCGCGATCGGAGCACCGTGTCGCCCATAATAATTACAAATCCATACCGGATCGCTCGATACAGGACAGTTGGCGCGCGGAAGCCGGGCCGATACGAGAGAGCCGGGGGATTCCCCGTCCCGGTCGGCAGGACGACGAGCGCTCTGCCGAAAGCTCCGATCGGCGATGGATGGAAACAAAAGTCCCCACCGCAGGGCAAGCGCATTGTTCACCGTGCGTTCCAACAATCCGTGGGAATCCATCCACGTCACTCTACGCGCTGTACGATTAATCGAGAGTCTCGAAGCACAGATCGCCCGGACTTTTATCCGCGACGATCGTTGATCGGGTGGGGGGGTGAGAGCCGGTTTTCAGGTTACCGCGCGCGGGTTACCTCATGCAAGTTTGAGGCGGCGCGGCGGGAGGACGCGCGCGCCTTTTCTTCCAATTTGGTCAAGGCCCCCGCGAGTCCGGTCCTTTTAGAGGGTTTCCGTCCCGAGGTCGCGGAGCTGGGGAGCAAAAAAAAAGCGAGGAGGG
>JAPYYV010044344.1:0-10475 GCA_030522625.1 Copidosoma aretas
AAAAAAAAAAAACAAAAAAAAAAAAAAAAAAAAAAAAAAAAAAAAAAAAAAAAAAAAAAAAAAAAAAAAAAAAAAAAAAAAAAAAAAAAAATCCTCAACTAAAATCTCCACGATTTTCAGGTCGACAGCACCACCAACAACAACGACGACGAGAACAACAATCCCCGAGCGACCCCGCAGCAGCAGCAGCAGCAGCAGCCCTCACCGCGGGTGGCTCTGCCCATACCCCGCACGCTGGTACTGCCGCCCGACAAGCTGTCGCTGTCGCCCCTGCGCATAAGCGCGGTCGAGCATCAGCGATCGTCACCGCGTCCGCGCGGCGGTTGGTACGACGACGCCGGTGGGCCCGGCGGTCCGGGCTCGCCGAGGGCCGAGTCGAGCCCCGGTCCGATGCGGGACAAGCTCGCGGTGCCGCCGCTGGTGCGCCCGTCGGCCCTGGTACTGTCGCCGGTGGTCCAGGCCGCCTCGCCGGCCGGCTGCTTCGACATGTTCAACTACGACGACTTCGTCAACGCCACGACGATGCTGTCGGACGAGGCGGAGCTGCTCGAGAACCTCATGTGACGGCGCGCAGGGGATGCCGGGGAGCCGGGGCGAGGGTGCGGCGGAGAGGGGGATGATGGTGGTGGTTTTTGTTGATTGTTTGGGGCCTTTTTTCGATTGCGATGATGATGATGATGATGATGAAAAGGCGACACCGATGGCTGTCGCTCATTTTTATTCACACCTGTACATAGGAGTAGAGGTAGGTAGAGAGAGGATTTATACCGGAGCCAGATCATGTGGAGATATGAGTGTTACATTTTCCATGTTGATAGTGGGTAGGTTGCTCTTTTTTTTGCATGATAACAATATTTAGTGAGAGAAGCCATATCGTATATTGTACGTATACATCTGTCTATATTCTTCTTCTTCTTTGTTTTGTTTTTTTTTTTTTTTTTTTTTTTTTTTTTTGTTTTTTTTTGTGTTTTTTTTGAGAGGATTATGTTGTTTTTTGGTTGATGAAGCAGCGGCGGGATGTAGACCGTTTGCGTAAATATGATCACGAAAAAAAATTTAGGCGCTGAAATTTTTTCGCCAAACATATTGGCCTCAGAGCGTTGCAATTAAAAAGGATTGTAATCGAATGATGGAAAAATAACGTTGTTAAAGTTAATTTGAAAAAAAAAGTCCATTGCACAGCTGTGGAAACATATATGTGTACGACGTTTTCTCTGTGCTGCGTAAGGCCTACTATCGTATAGGGATTCAAGTGTAATCAGATCGACCGTAAAATAGTTGTTGTTGTTGTTGTAACGGACACGAGAAAAAGTACATTTTCACATAAACTTTTTACCGTTTATTTTTTTACAAAGTACCATGACATACAGATACGCAAAAATAAATTTAAGTCTGTACGGTATTACACGTGCTTATTTTGAGAGTGCAACTTACTTATCATTTTTGGCTTTTTTTTACGACTTTCCATAGTCGGTGATACAAGTGATGGTACCGATCACGACATAACACTAACTGCAGTTGTGTATCTGTATCATCAACTCTTTTGTAAGTTTTCTTTTTTACCGACGCTTCGACTACGCGTTTTACATGTGTATCCATTTATAAAACCAGACTGCGTGTGTGTCTTGCAAAAATGTCAATAATTTTATGTCAAATATTATTTGTGATGTACCACAATATGTGTGACTCAATGTTTATGTGTAATGATTAATATTTAGTCATCTTTTACGTATTCAATTTTTTTGGTCGATTGAGATGTTTTTTTCGTTGCGTGTACCAACATTTGCTCGAATCTTACACTCTAACTGTCGCTTACCGACATAAAAAGGGGTTGCTAACAAAACTAAAACTTTAAACATAATCAAGAATAAAAAAAGATTATGATGATAATGTTGCATTGTTCAGTTATCTGTGGGTGTACCGATGGCCAAGTGCAAGAAAATGAGGAATAACACACTGTGCATAGGGATTTGAAGGATGAATAATTAGACTAATTACGTATTTTTACTTTTTTTGTTAAGTTTAATCACAACTTTAAATTTTAGATCTTAATTTAGAATTTGCTCTGTACTTTTTCTGCAGAATATTTTTAGTTATTTGATCATTGGTGCAATATTCATTGCCAGACAATAGCAATATAAATCTGTATCTCTTAATATTTGAAGTTTTTGAAATTCGTAACGAAAACAATAAAACAGAGAAATCTTGAAAAAAAATATTTTTACGATCACACATCAGCTGATGAAAAAAAGGGCTTTTGATTATTTTACATATTTTATAACATTCAAGTATAGTTATATTGTGAGCACTGTAACTCGTCGCATCAATGATCGGAGTAAGATGTCGACTTTCAATTATGTTATGAAACAAATATATCATTATGAAAAAAAACAGTCTGCAAGAACTGTAACACCGAAATAGAACTAAAAGATGCTTCTTTCAGCAGTCATAAAAATATTGAGGATTATACATGTAAATTATATATATTAAATAAGTGGACTAACATAGAAAAATAATAACAATGGAGAGAGACTTTGCATCTAACAAAAAAAAAAAAAAAAAAAAAAATCATAGCAAAAAGACTGCCAAAAACCAATCACCGTGGGGGTGATCAAAGCAACGACGATGATTGTGACGAGAAACGATGAAAGGTGAGCAAAGCAAAGTCGATGATTGTACCGAGAAACGATGAAAGGTACATGATTGTTTATCAGGAGTATAAATTTGTATCACGCGTAAGATGATATAATGTGATAGAAGCGAAAACGTCGTTTCATACCACTGTAATGGGTGAAGATTACGTGAAGTGAGACTATTGGCGCGAAAAACAGGAAGCATCAGAGAATCATTATTGTAATGGTTACTGTAATATTTACTAATGTTAATACAACTATATTTTGCATTTGAAGATAATATACACTTGTAAAGACTTCTCGTTCTGTTCATTCGATCTACCCAGATCACCTGGCCTTGAAAAAAAAACCATTTCCTAAGTCGATGACGTCTGAAAATACGAAAGAATTGACAAAAAACCGCGGGTTCGTCTGCACCGCAAAAGTATATATTTCGGTGAAAAAACAAATTTTCCACGAAAATCTTAAAACCTGGAATCTCTCCATCCCTACTCTAAAAAATCACGTAAGTTTACGAGCAATTGTTTTCTGGTAACCTCATCGAACGTTCAAAATGATCCGAAATAAAGGTTCATCACGACGCAAGTGTTAACAAAGAAAACTAAGGTCTTAATCCTGAGCACAATGCAACGAGGCAGCAGCAACAACCAACCGCCGTTGAACAGCATCGGCACCATCGACCAAACCTAACATCGGAAGCAAGCAAAACCGAATGGGCTTCCCGCGAGCCCGGTGCAGCCGGCCGTGTCTCCGTCGACTCACCGGCTGTCTCTTCTGGCTGAGCCTCCTCGGATTGCTCGGCTCCGTCTGCCTCGCCGGCTGGGCCTACAGTCTGAAGCTGCGCCTCGGCGACCATTTGGACCTGGCGATGCCGACCGAGGGCTACCTGCTGCCCGGCGCCCTGGCCCTCGCCGTGCTCTTCGCCACGCCCTGCCATCTGTTGGGGCTCGGCATCTGGCCCGGCCTCGTCGGGGACTTTGCGCGCCAGGGCCAACGGAGCGCAGGAGGTACGTGTACTGTACCGTGAAATCAAAAATAATCCAACGACGATTGTTGTACGTACGATCAGTCTCAAAAGTTTATTCGGTGGAAAAATCAAAAATTACGTCGGTGCTTCGAGACATAAAATTAGTGTGCACGATCTTTTATTATTATTGTTCAAACTTGAATGTATGACTCTACTGGCAGGTCATGAGCTACATTGATGATTTACTTTTTCACAAAAGTCTCGACAGCCCCGCTAAAATCGAAACACGCTGCAGAAAAAGCAGAGATCGACTCGTCGATGTTTTTTTTTTTTTTTTTTTTTTTTTTTTTTTTTTTTTCTCTTTTTCCTTTCGCCGCCGCGTGGGCCGGCTACTTCTGCTGCACGCGCTGCTCTCGTGTCTGTCGGGCTGGCTGGCGGGGGGCGCGTGTGCCGGGGGCGCCTACCTGTACCTATTCGGGCAGATGCGCCGGCGGCTCGGTCGGGGCCTGCGGCGGGCTATTCGGCTCTACCGGGACGACGGAAGCGCCAAGGCCAGGCTGGACAGGCTGCAGGTCGAGCTGGGCTGCTGCGGCAGCGAGTCGTTCGTCGACTGGTTCCTCGTGCCGTGGGTCGCCGAGGGGAACGCCGATGGCGACGACGACGGTGATAAGGACGGCGGGGAGATACTATACTCGGGGGACGGGGAGTGAGCCTCCTAGTTTTCATTCGTTCCGTTGACATACCGATGTATCCAGTATGACGATTGATACCGCAGTTTAGGAGCATTGACGTTAATTTTGGCTGGTCGGTTTAGGCTAAAATCACCGAAAAGAAGATTTTACTGAATCAATCGAGCTAGTCTTTTTCGTATCTTATTTTTTCCGAGAGCCAACAGGGCCTCCCTTGCGCGCCCATGCGATTATACTTTATTCTGCCGCTATTGTCGGCTCTTTCTCGCTCGAACCAAGAATCGAGAGCTTGATTGATACAATCCCCAACGATCCAACATCTAATTTATGTACTTACCCTCGCAATGTGAAATCGCGTTCGCCTCCAGCCGATCCCAGCTGCCGCAAAGTCCTCCGAACAACTTCCCCATCAGTATTTCTACGACCTCAATCATTTCCACTTCGACTTTTCTCACCACCACCACCACCACCACCACCACCACCATTGATTCCTCGACAATGATATTACCCAGAATCGTCGAGTTCCAAAGCCAACATCAACAACGAGAAAAACCATGGAAGCAGCAACAGCACCAGGGCTCCCGCGGGGACGCCTACGTGTACCTATCCTCCGGGGACGTGCCGTACTCCTGCTGTCTGGCCGAAGTCCTGCACAGCTGCGAGCACCGGAACCTCTTCGCCCTGGGCAGCTTGGCGAGCCTGAGCATAGCTACCGAGGGCTGTGGTCCTCGATTACTACGTCGGGCCGACCTGGCCAGCTGGGAGGTCTTTGCCTGCCTCCTCCTCTTGGCCGTCTACCAGGTGTCCGGCTACTCACTCACCTATTATATACATGCATAATACGCAGCTCTGTCTAACCGCAGCAGGGCTTTCTGGCCAGTTGACGCTGTCGGTCCTCTCGAGGCTGCTCCAGACGGCGCGGCTGAGCGAAGCCAAGGGTGGACGTCGCATAGTTGGCTGGATCTTCGGAGCCGAGCCCCGGGCGACTCGCGTATAACATATATACTTGCTTGCTGCAAAACAGTATTGTACCGTCTAACGCTTGTATTAAGTATGCGTGTGACCAGCGAAAGCTGTATTTTCGGAACGACAGTATCGACTCGGACCTCTTGTATTCCGCACCGTACAGCACGCGGTCGTGAATATTTCGCGCGGATAACAAGCGCGCCCGACGATGTAGTACATACAGCGGGGGCTCATTAAATGGAGCACGATACCGGGGTGGGGGGGGGGGGGGCAATAGAGAGGCATAAATATTCCAACGGAGAAGGAGGCGGCGACGGCGGGTCGCGCTCTGTGCACAGATATATAATACATCGGTATCGCTGTATACGTACATACGTCATTTACGTACACACACACATACAGACACAGGGTGTATCATACTCTATACACTGTACACGTGTACGTAAGCGCGGTTATCGGAGACAAGAGCAAATGCTCACGCGGCCCAGTGAGCTTGTTTACCCACCCTCTCTCCGTATATAGCGCTGAAACCCGTGCGATTTATTGGGCCAACACACGATCGAACGGTCCGTACAGCACCCAAAAATTTTCCCGTCTCCCTTCGAACGGGGGAGGGGGGGGGAGGGCGGGACGGTCACCCGAGCTTTTTTTTCTCCTCGTCTTCCCTTTCAAGATCCACGGGCCGAGAGAGAGAGAGAGATAAGCCCCTCTCGGCCCACGAGCGCACAATATCCGGCACTCCAAATATCATATTTCATCAGAGCCGCGGGGAGAGGGAGCGCCTGGTTCCCGAGGCCGGGGAGAGCCGACCGACGGGATCGAAGCATCGCCACGGAGAGGAGGACAGCGCGGGGGACGACGAGGACAGCAGCAGCAGCAGCAGCAGCACCGGGGTCAGCAGATGCCGCGGCGGCGCGTCCGAGTTGAAGGCGAGGGTGAGCTCGAGTACCTGTAACGAACGTTCGGGGGGGGGGGGGGGCCCCCCCGGACCGCCCCGCCGCCGCGGGGGGGGACGATCGATCGATTCGGGGGAGCGAGTCTTTCCGTGACGCAAAGAAACCCCCCGTGCGCCAGCAGGGCGAGCGGATGGGGCGCCGGGACGTAACGAGCTCCAACAATAACGACAGCGGCAACAATGGGAAGAAGCAGGGGAGGACGAGCGGTGGTCGAGGGTCGAAGCGCGCGGCGGCGTCGCCCTCCTCCGCGCGGCTGCCGGCCCGCCGGTCCTCGAGGAGGATACCGTGGCCGAGCCGGTTCGTACAACCGATATTTTTTTGCTTTGTTTTTCCATCTCGGTTCGTAGAATATCTAATAACACCTCGACCCTTTTTCCCTCCTTTTTTGTTTTTTTGCTTTTCAAGAGCTGCTGCTGCTGCTGCTGCTGCTGACGACGCAGTGGATGCCGGCTGTCGGTCGCACAATCGGTGCCCGGTCCACTCGGCCGCGACTGCTGTCTGCCCGGTGCACGGGGACGTCAATTTCCGGCGCTGACTGTATAATAGTAGGCGAGCGTGGAAACGCGCGCATTTTTTTTTTTTTCCTTTTTGGGCGTGCGTTCGACGCCGTCCAGTGTTGTTGTTGTTCTTGGTGGTTTTTGTATACAATTAGGTTCATAGTTTAGCATTGCGTGATATATTATATCCTGAAAATGAGAGAAAAAGGATTTTAGTGAGACGGACGATTATTGGTTTCCGTTGTTGTTGTACAAGTATATCTATTATATATAGAAGAGCTTTGGTGATTGTACAAGTATTGAACAACGGTATTTAACAAGAAACAAACTTTATTTGCATTACATAGGAAAGATAAATACATGTCTCTTATATAATAATGTACAGGGAAGTAACGGAAAGTAAAATACTCATCAATCGGGACGTAAATTTGTTTCTGAGACTTTAGTTGTTGGGGCACATTAATATACAATCCTTAATTCTCTATTAATCGAGAAGTAAATACATATAATATATGCATTTACAACATATAGAATTGGCGAGATCGTCTGCTCTTCTGTTTTCATCTCAACTTGCCAGCGTGTTTTGTTCTTGTTTACTCTGCGTTTGAACTTAATTTCTGGGTTCATTAACATACGTATGTATAAGTATATATATATATATATATATATATATATATATTATGTATATTCTGTATAATTATGTATAGGTGACGCTGACGAAATCTATAGGGAAAGCCAATATGTATAACCAATTGCCTCTGTCGCCCGTATTTTTTCTTTTTGTTTTGTTTCGTCACCGCAGCGATCAAGGTTCTCTACACTTGCGTTACAATTTTTGTCCTAGCGTTCGTTACATTCGCGTACTTGATTATTTTGTTTTGTTTTCCTAAATAAAGTGGCCCCCACCTTGACGTCCTCTTCGTTCCTTCTCCTCTATACGTGTATTACCCGAAAAAAAAGATCGAAAGAAGTGAAGAGGACGATTTTTTAATTTTTTTTCTTCTCTACTGTCCGTTTTTCCGTTGCGCGCAATTTTTCACCAGATCTCACGATCGTTCGATGCGTCGTTAAATTCATTGTTTTCTTCTCTGCCCGCTGACACTCCGTCTCCCTTCCCCAGAGCTCTGTTTTCTGCAGCTCTTTTTTTTTTTCTTAGCGACACTAACAATTTTATGGTTTACTCGCGCGTCTGTGTGTATTACATGGTTTTTGCGACAAATATTTGTTTGTTTGTTTCTTTTATTTTTACGAGCGCTCTTTGAACACTCCTCGAATCTGCAGATCGTACAAATGTTTTTCAGCATTCGCGATTGGCATTTTTAACTAGACATTTATATAATATAAAGAGACTAAAATTGTTTTTTCTTTTTTCAATCCTTTTTAAACAACTCTCGTCGTTTCTAGTAACAACAGTCACGTATCATTGATAATCGATAATAATTATTAAATAGAAATCCTTTTTTTTTTTCCCCTCAACAAGCGATAAATGGAAGAAATTGGCGAATTCGCGAACAAACTACCGCACGCAACACATAGAGATACGAAAAGGATACGAGGATTCATTATTTGAAAATTCAAAAAATCTAACACGACGATAGGTACGCGCTTGGTGCTTCTTTGTTTATTCATCATATGAAAATTCATTCAAGGTAAGTGGCAGCCTTTCTTTGAGAAAGTGACACATTGTACACTGCGCGCAGTCGCATCGAGTGAACGGCAGATTCGAGAAATAAATCGCTTCGCTTCGCATCGTCGGCACACAGAGTTGATCCAACATCGTTTCGTTACACCTACACTCGTAACATATTTTTTTTCTCTCCTCATCTATTATCACAAACTTCGTTACGCAATTGTATATACTTATATGTATGGATAAGCCCATTACGTGATTACCATTTTTTCCTCTATAAATCCTGCGCTTTTTTATTCTTAAAAAAAGAAAATACATAAAAAAACCATACTTCGCATACATGACATTTTTGTTTTTGCATTTATTTACTTCTTATCTCTGCAACTATGCATAAAGACATCCATTGCTTCTCGTTGACGTTTTGTTAATATTGTTTTCTTGTCCGTAGTTATATTTGTTGCATCATATGAAAACACACCGAAGCCTTTCGCGCCGCTGACTATAATCGACGTGACGAAGGACATACCGTTTAACATTATAATCATCACCATCATCGTATTAAAAAGCGCGTAAGAGCGATTACTTATCCAAACACCCATCGTTATTCTGCTATCATTATTTTACTTTCTTCGCTAATCTACCCTCACCATCATTCTACGAATCGTACAAAGTATACACCCCAAAAATAATAACAGCAAACTTTTGTACAACCATCATCCCGCTGATTACGAGCTATCCTCCACTGTACACACAGATAACTAGCCAAAGAGGATTACAAAAAATTCAAATTCTATGATACATTAATTTTACAGCACACGCACATCGAATTCGCCAGCGGGACGCGAGCGCGCGCGCGCACACGCAAAGTAACGAAAAAAAAAATCTAAAACTGATCCCATCAATATTGCATAATACTATATAGTGTGTGTGTGTATATATAATATAAACGAGGCCATCAGCTGTTTACCAATATATTATTTTGCGTATTACAGCAATTATACATGCACGCACCTTCCAACAATACATGACACTGGTATGATGATATACATTAGTGATCCGTTTCAACTATAAATATTGCATCCGTACTATTGAATATGATATTTATGTATGTATGTATACGATCATTGTTTTCAAGCACACGTGTTATACATGCATATACTATAACATATCAATATGTTCTCCGGCGATTTCCCATCAATATATATATATAACCATCACCAGCCTGCGAATAATATTTATACATTATTTTTTTCCCTCCCATCACCCGCACAGAGGGCCTCCCGATAAAAAGCTCTTGTGGACACACGCGCACAAGCTGCACTCACACACGCACACTCTATAGGAAGTTGTATATATGTAGGGTATAATTATATCATAGGCTGTATATCGTCATTCGCTTTCGTTACGTGAAAAATGCATCGCCGCGAAGCTCAACAAGTCAGTATATAATATATAGGCCCGACGAAAGAATCGAATGAAAAAAAAAAAAAAAAAAAAAAAAAAGAAAACCAAAGACGCCCGCTCAACGCCCCCACGAGAAGGCGCCGCCCTCCCACACCCCTTCCTCTGTACCGTATAGAAGAGCACACAGGACGAGTCTCCTTTTCCCCTCCTTTGGAATTTTCGTTTTCTCGGAGCAGTGGGTCGAGAGCGCGAAGCCGAGCCACCAGAGATACACTTATAAGTATGCGGAGGGAGTATCGTATCGTTAAAATTTACAGCTTCTTCTCTTCCAGCTGCAGCCGTTCTTATCTTATCCCCCCCTCGATCCCGCGCTCGACTTATTCATATGTTATCCCGGCAATGTTGGTGTATTATTATACCGGGGCTCGTACAAAACTGAATCTTGTGGATAGTATACACTATCGTGAGCAACACAGTCGTTCTCGATGTATTACAATTATAACTGATGCGTGCTCTTGCGAAGAAAAAAAAAATGGTAATACGATGTTAATAAATAGCGTGCAAGTATAAGAATCAAAACGAACCACGAACAAAATTCATATAATTCATCAACGATATACCCGCTGGTCGAAACTTCGCTGGCGTAATATGTATGGGAAGAACAGCCCGGCCCGTTATACGCTGCGCGGTACAAAAGGGAAATATTACTTCGTGGCTCCGACACCCTCGAAGA